>KE507753.1:13001-29677 GCA_000441515.1 Elaeis oleifera
CCGTTACCGTGTTTTTCTGAACTCCACTCACGACCGTCAGATTAACACTTGTCGCGCATCTAAGCATGTCAGAAAAATCATTCCACCTGGCCTTTCATCCGTGGCCGAGCAAGATCCCTGCCTCGCGTCCCCGGAAAGATCCCGAGAGCGCCACTCTCTTCTTTCGCTCCTGCCACTCGCTTGCCGACTCGGAAACCCCACTCTGTTTCTCTCTCTCTCGATTCGTTCGGCTCCAATGGCGGATCCCCACCGCCGGAGGTTCCGGCGAACGGCGGCGGCCGGCGGAAACCCTTGTCCCTTGCCTGGGCTCCAAGCGGCAGCGCCGCCCAGCGTCCGCCTCGGCGAGATCGGTGACCAGCCCGCTGCCATCCCCTATGAGCCATACATCCGCCGCACCAAACACTGGAAGCTTCCCTCCGACCACGCCAAGCCCCGGGCCTACCTCTCCAGGGATCCCTTCAAGCACTCCTCCAAGACCCGCCCCCTCACCACCCTGGCCCCCGAAGGCGACGCCCTCGACGGCCCCCTACCTCCGACGACCACGTCCTCCTCCCCGTCGACGAGAACCTCGACTTCCACGGCGCCGGGATCCGGCGGGGGAGCCGGGACGGGAAGGCGTGGCGGGGCGGCGGAGTGAGGCGGGCGAGGTCGAGCTGGATCCCGAAGGTCGACGAGGGCAACGAAGGCCCGACTTGAAATCGAGCGGCGGGGAGGACGCTGGCGATGAGGGCTATAGGGATAATTTGGAGAGTCCGTCGGATAGGAATGATAGGCGGGCCGCAGCGAGGGTTAGGGTTTCGGAGAGCAGGGATGGTGGTCCTTGGGCTGAGGGGGATTTGCCATCGGAGACGGACAATAGGGATTGGAACAACCGGAACGGGTGGTGGCGCTCGGTCGGGACGGTGGCGTCCGATCCTGGCTCAATGGGTTGGGCTGGGCCAGTACGCTCCGGTGTTTGAGATCCATGAAGTGGATGATGACGTTCTGCCGTTGCTGACGCTGGAGGATCTGAAGGACATGGGGATTAATGCGGTCGGGTCAAGGAGGAAGATGTACTGTGCTATCCAGAAGCTCAGGAAGAACGTCATGTGATCGGTTCGCTTGCATGGACGGCTTTGTTCAGGGAAAAGGATATTTCGGATGCCTGAAATGGTTGGTTGGTGATCTCTATCTTCCATGGATCAACTTACAAAGTTTCTTAGAATCTAATTACTTGTTTCTAGTCATAACACCTTAAATTCATGTATATTTTGATGCTGCTTTGTGGTCATAAATGTTAGGCCTCAGCTTCTCGCAACTTTTGATGAAGGAGCACCATGGAAATGATTTGAGTATGGCAAGTTCAAATACAATATAGGATTATAAAAGAAGAAGGTGAAAAGTTTATCATATCATTGTTATTTATGGCAATGTTTTCTCTGCCAGTTGCAAGTAGAATATGTCAGAAGAGTTCCAATTCAATTAACTTTATGTATGTGCACCTTATTTATGCATTGTAGCTTCAAAGTCAAATTTTTTAGGAACATGTTGCACTATGAAGCTGCCTTCAGTTACAAAACTGGAATTCATATACCTTGTATACTTTTCTGAAAATCATGAAGTGTGCCGTTGAAGCCTATTTTGTTCTTTGGCCTAATATAATTATTGATTCATGTAACTGATATTAACTTCCATGAAACTTTGGTGATTGATCTTGCTCATAGTCATAGTCTATCTTAAAGTTTGAGTGACATTGTACAAGAGGATGCTTTGAAATTTGGTTCATGCATAGTGGCTACTACAGCAGCGGGTCAGCCTAACATATTCACTAATTGGAAACTCTCCTGGAGAGGCGAGGATTATGGGTTATGATGTTTGTGTAATGCTACTTGGACTTCTGTGTTTTGACCCAGGGGGTTGCTATAATATGCACCTGGCTCAAGCACATAAACAAACCAGTTAATCTACTGAGAATAGTATATTGAGAGAAAAAGGTTGGTGCTATAACAGTTTATACCATGCAAATTAGGCTTGCAAGTATGAATGTTCAACCATTTTCCTTTACAAAATCTTTCAGAAGCGTAAAGTTACTGCTTTTGGATTCAAGGAACAAATGATGATGGGAAGAAGAGAAGAGAAAGTAGGCTGTGGCATTGGAAAAAGGAAAGATCCATGAAGAAGATCTTTAGGGATGGTGCCTATACATAAATAGCACCCACATGTGTAAGGGAAGGGGAAAAAAAACTGCAGAAAGGATTTGGATGTTAGGGATAGTCAAGTCATAGGGGTCTCTAGAAGTGCTAGGTTGAAACTTTTGTTCTTATTTTCCACTTATATTAATTGCTGACTCACAACTCACAACCACCCTTGTTTTCTCTTTTAATAAGTGAAGGCCTACTTTCAAAAGGCAAGCCCTTGCTACATATAATAGTGATAATATTGATGTTGTTCTTTTAGATCACGAAGGGAATTAAGAAAGACATTCAATAAACTAAATCTTTAAGAAACTAGTGGACATGACATGGAATGTATCTGGTGCAACTTTAAAAGATTTTGGTGGTGTCAACGATTTAGTCATAATTGAAGGATAAGATATTTACTAAAGATGCTATTTCGATATTATAATACAAAAAATGGAAGGATTGGTCAATTTGGCAAGGATGTCTCGGATTATACTAAAGTATGATAAACGAAGTGAATTTGAATCTTTGAAGTGATTGTCTTTGATTACCATTAAGGCCGAAAGGAAAATTCATGATCTTATTGTATGTCTGAAATTATCGTATGGATGAGAATGTTGGGTAGTCAAGAGGATAAAGTGGGAAAATATAGTGTAAGGTAATGTATACATTTGCAATGTTGTTTATAGAGAACTTTGACAAGGATGTTTCTTGACTTTAAGTTGAAGGTTGCAAAAGAGGGTGGGTAGCATGGGAGATATCAAGGACATCTAGGATGGAAGTAATGGGAGAACCTTTGCAGGTGCTAACCATATCTGCGAGCTTGGCTTCCTTGAGTGTATTTTTGTACATTTGCTTTCACAAGCAACTATTTTCTTCATATGCTGAAGATACTGCAGACTGTGAATAGTTAATAGCAAACATGAGTTTGTAAGTTCTGTTGTAACCATGTAGATGTTATACATTTGTTAATGTAGGATCACTTAAATTGACCTAAGACAATTAATCTATCATATGGATCTGAAATTAATTTCAGATCTGAGAAATGAGGAAAATTTGGTTAAAAATCTTGTTGTTCATCGATCTCTGCAGCCTAGGTCGAATCCACAAAGAATGTGGTGTATGCTACAGCTTAATCCTTATTAGGGATGGAATCAGGCCAGGCTGGATTGGGTTTCTATGCAGCCCTAGCATGGCCTGAAAACTTTTGGGCTTCTGGCTAGGCCAAGGTCAGAAATCTTTTTTCAAATTCTCGATCGAGCCTGACTCAAGTTTAGGTCAAAGGTTGATTGAACGAGCTCGGAGAGTGGAGAGAGATTAGATGGGGGAGAGAGAGAGATCAGAATGGATAGAGGAGAAAGAAAGATGGTAGAGGGGGAGAGAGGAGAGAGGGAAGAGTTTAGGAAGGAGAGTGCTGAGAGGGGGAGAGAGCGAAAAGGGAGAGAGATTGTGTGGGAGAGAGAGGAGAGTGCAAAGAGATTGGGTGAGAGAGATATTAGAGAGAGCGAAGAGGGGAGAGATCGAGTGAGAGAGAGGGGAGGGAGGAGAGAGAGTAAGAGAGGATAGAGAGAGATCGAGTGGGAGAAAGAGGAGAAGGAGAGATTGGGAGGAAAGAGTGGAGATGGGAGAGAGTGCAGAGGACAAGATCAGGTGAGAGAGAGGAGAGAGTGGAGAGAGAGATCGAGGGGAGAGAGAGTTCTTGAGGATGGTAGAGAAGAGGAAGTGAGGAATATGGATGGAGACACGAGAGGAAGGAGGGAGGGCTTTTCTTAGCATGGGAAGTTGGGGCATGGGACATGAGGGGAGGGTGTGAGAGAAAGCAGTTTGTGGGTCCGTCCTTGACCTTGGTTCTGGCCCTAGTTGGCCAAGCATTAACTTGATCTCGCTTTGAAATCTTTCGGGCCAAGCAAGCTTGAGTTAGATAACCTCGAGCTTGGCCTATAGACTACGTGGAGTTGGCCTGGCCCAAGCCCGTTTTTAGTGTTCATGATTATACAAAATTCTCAAAATAAAGAGAAACGATAAGAAAATGAATTTTGATTTTTCTATAAATTAATCATCACAATTGTTGTACTAAGATACTTTTAGACCCTGAAACTCCTCTCAAACTTGGACTTTAAGCGATCAAAGGACTCTTCCTTGTTTTGCTAAAAGGAAAAGAAAGAAAAATAAGGCTTATCTTAAATTCACTATCAAATAAGAAATAGTAGGATCATCCAGTTAGAGATCTGTCTCTTTGGCCGGCCTTGAGAAATGGTACCAAGATTCACCAGAACCTGTAGAACTGAAGTTGGAAAATGGTTTGCAGACATCGCTTAAGCAAAGTCTGCAGACCATTTGCTAATTTCATTTTTTTTTTTGTCAGACCTAGAACTGAAGTTGGCAAATGGTTTGCATATAATGTTAATTAAATTAGATCGAGAAAATCCTAGTTTGGTGAGAATGTCATAAATAAAGATGAAATCTTGAAATAATGTGTAGAACATAATGAGGAGCTATGGGGTTAAAGTTGATAGTGAAGAGAATGATTCCATCCTCAATTTCTTCCTATCTTATTGGAAAATAGAAATTGGAATCTAATCAGAATTCTTGATACATGGGAGACTTAGGGGTGTTATTGTCATTTTCTATTACAATAAATATTAGAGCTTACTTTTCTATCCCAAACTCTTATTGGAAAATGTGGTTGTTGATTAAGGATGACTTTATGGCATTTTTGTTCTCATCTTTATGCAAACCCAAGCAAGGTTCGCCATCTAGGTAGTGGACCTCGTATTGGTACAATTCTATTGCAATGTTGGTATGTGGTATGGTATGGTAAAGTTTAACGTATCAAGTGTCAATATGGTACGGTATGATATATCGGTTTGATATCTGTACGGTATATTATGGTACTGATCAGTAAGGCAAACCTTGTCTCAAAGATTGAACCAAATTTTGTGGTCTTCTAGAAAGCTAAAGTGGAAGGTCTTTTGATTACTTGCTTATTAGCCTACCTAATTGCAACTATAAGATCATTGCAAAGGTCTTTGCTAATTAGCATATCAATATCTTTCCTAAATTAAAATCCCCATCTTCATTTGTCTTTATTTTAATTAGGCAACATGTAGAAATATCTTTGTGGTTCAAGACTTAGTACATCTGCTTTAGGAGACTGTTCGATATATTATGGTATTTTTTGGTAAAATCTACTATGGTATTTAATATTTGACTTGTTGCATTTGATAATATGAAGAGGCCATCATAACAAATATTGATCAATTAAAGAATGGTTTCGAGAAGTTAGTGAACATATAAGGACATCATTTTCATGTCACATATGCTGTAATTGGAAAGGGAATCCACTATAATTGTTTTTTTCTGTATGCTTGCTTTTTAGTGAAGCTTGATCTTAAAGCTGCTTTGAGTTTCTATTCTAAGATTCCTATGGAAAGAAGTTGATTAATTTGTTGGCACACACATGGCTTTATCTTGTTTGCTAATGCTTTTATTTATAATAAAACATTCTTTGGCTAGTCAACCAAGTTGAATCCTTATCTCTGTCTTGGATGGTAGGCAATTAAATTCATAATGATCTCTTCCTCTGTAGGACTTAAGGACTTGCAATGAGAACTAAATGACTAGGAGTATCATGTTGAATTTGGCATGTTGTACAAATTAGGTGTTTGGTTAATCCTATGAAAGGGATTATGGTTCCATCTATAAATTTTCAAAGCGATAGCTCCTTCAAATGGTAGCTAGAGATTTTCAGTATTTCTTTGGTTTGTCTAAGTTGGTGATGTGAGCTTCTGAATCCATCCCTACGAAGATTTTTGTAAATTGCTTTAGCAATCCATGATGCCTCTGATCTCTAAACCAAATATAGGAGCCATTTCCCTTTTTGGTGATGGGAAGGGCTTAGTGAGTTAGGAAAACCTTTTGGAGTTGATACCTAAAGGTTCGCCGTACCGGTACTGGACCCCGTACCGGTGAAATTCTGTTTAATGTCAGTACGCGGTTCAGTACGGTACGGTAATGTTGGTACACTTCGGTATAGCGTACTGGTATGAGATCGGTATGGTACGATACGGACGGTACGGGGTGGTACGGCATTCTATGCCTAACAACCATATATATGATAATGTTTCCTAATTTTGGATTGGCTCAAAATACATATATGGTCTTAGAACTCTTTTGACACAATTTGACTCAAAATTACTTTTAATCAACATAAAACTGAGCGCCCAAATTCTTCACAATCTAATAAATATTACTTTTAATCACTTGAACTATTAAATAACCTAAAGACTTTGAGGACTCTTTTTTATTTATCATAAAGATAATTGTAAACATAAAATAAAATTTGAAAGCAAACTATTTGTCTTCTCAAGTCATTTTATTCTATTATCTGAATCTTGTCCTTAGATTTCCTAACAATTTATAGATTTATACTAATTTTTGTTAAGTTGACATGATCTAGTTAAGTTTCAACCTGATCTTTTATTGTGAATAGTGGTGAAAGGTGACCTGTTATCGAAGGTGTGCCCAAGATGGAAGGCTGACCTTGGTGCAACCATAATTCCTCTTCTACCTCAAAGTGAGGTAGCTGCATCGAAGCACCTGCAAAGCGTGCCTTATGTGCATCCTGTATGAGGCAAAAGGCTCATGTTTATGATTGTGTATTGTGTATATATGTAAAGGTTGGTTTAACTGTGGTATTGTATGTTCTATTCTTTAATGACTATTTATGATAAGGTTTGCCTTATCAGACTGAACAGGATGTACTGTATTGGTTTAATATCGAAATACGATACGAGGGGCATACTGACACTCGGTATGCCGAACTAGTCGTGTACTAAATAGGTTGGCATCGGTATGTGGCCCGGCACTGAGATGGCGAATCTTGAAATTTTGTGGATGTGTTATATATTTGTGTACATGCATTTGTTAATTGTTTGTCGGTGTAGCTGGAGTTATTTGTTGTGCTCAAGGTTCGTTGAGGTTGTACTGGCCGACAATTGGTTCGGTGTGGTATGGGTCCATACCATTGCAATTCTAGGGTATATTGAAATGAGGAGAGGGAGGGAGAGAAAGAGAAGGAGAGGGGGGGAGATATAGAGGAAGGGAGGGGAGAGAGGGAGACAAAATCTCAAAGAAGCAGCATACCTGAGGGGGCTCCTTGTGGAGAGGGTGGCGTGGTTCAAGGATTGCCACAGATGTATGGGAAGCAGGCTCTAGTGCTTCATGGTGAGGGGCTTTCCAATGATGGGAGTGACCAAGGGGCACAATTCAAGTTGGGTGGCATTGGGTTTGACGTTTTATTTGGGGATTCATGAGGTTGGTGCTTACAAGGGTTTTGAAAATGGAATCCTTGCATTCCTCTGGTGTGAGAGGGCTGTCATCAAGAGATCGAGAGGCAATGCATTAGTAAAGGGCAGAGATCTTCTATTAAGAGTAAGAAATGAGACCGTGGGAGGGGAGAGGGAGGATTGGGGTTTATTAAGAGTGAATTCGAACCACTAGAATTATTTGGTTCTTGATCAGTTCAATGAGGGATGGTTCGACCAACTTTGGTTGTGTTTGTATATGGATTTACGTTGTCTTTGAATTGTGTTATTTTTATTATCATATGTCTTTGACATCATGAATTCATTATATGTTTACGAATGTGTATGTGTATATACATATGCATACAATACGTAAATATAGACATATATGTGCATACGCATATAGACATATATTATATCTACATTCATAAATAAAACATACATAAATACACAAACATATAAACATACATACAAGCATAACATATGTACAAATGTATGTATGTACACATATTTGTATGAATACGTATTATGAATTCATGATGTTGAATATATTTGAAATTAAACAATAGAGTCTTTGTGCACCGCATTCGGTACAATAAATTTGACGTGGAGCGCACCACTCAATTATCTTAAAGCACGTAGCATACTAAATGATGGGACATACATTTAATGCCACCCAGCTTTTTCTTCCTCCAATTTTCAGTGACCAAAATATCTTTCCTTATATAATAAAAATAATAGTATTATTATTTCTAATATCTTGTATGATTTTTTGTGAATATATATGATATCTTGAACTATATATATGACTTTCTGTATATTTATGATATCCTGAATAATATATATGATTTTTTTGATGACTTGTATGACTTTCTATGAATTTATATGACATTCCGAACAATATATATGATATTCTATGAATATGTATGACTTCCTGTGAGTATATATGACATTCCGAATAATATATACGGCTTTTTGTGAATATATATAACGTCCTGAACAACATATATGGCTTCATAATGCCTTATATGACTTTCTGTGAATATATGTGACATCCGGAACAATATATATAACTTTCTGTAAAGATATATGATATCCTGAATAATATATATAGCTTTCTAATGTCATATAAGGTGTTAGGAAGCCGTATATGTTGTTCATGGTGTCATATATATTCATAAGAAGTCATATATATTTTCGGGATATCATATATATTTATAGGAAGTCATATAAGACATTAGAAAGCCATATAAGGCATTAGGAAGTCATATATATTGTTCAGGATGCCATATATATTCACAGAAAGTTATATATATATTGTTTGGGATGTCATATATACTCATAAAAAGTCACATAAGGTGTTAGAAAGCCATATATATTGTTCAGGATGTCATATATATTGTGCAGGATGTCATATATACTCATAGAAAGTCATATAAGGTGTTAGGAAGCCATATATATTGTTTAGGATGTCATATATATTCATAAGAAGTCATATAAGGCATCAAGAAGTCATATATATTATTCAGAATGTCATAAATATACATGAAGTTATATATATGGTTCAGGACGTCATATATATTCACGAAAAGTTATACCATATATTAGAAAATAATAATACTATTCTTTCTTTGTTGTATAGAGGAAAGGGTATTTTCATCACTGAAATTAGGGAAAGGAAAAAGCTAAGCGGCATTTAATGTCCATCCCTTTTAAATATGCTACGTGCCCCAACATTATTAGGCGGTGCGCTACTATTGCATCGCCCCTGGTGCACAAAGAATTACTCTAAACAATAACAAGAACAAACACAATGCATGCATGATCCCATGATTCTCAGTTGTTTCCATAATGTGATTGATCATCAGTTTGAGGGGTTTCATTAACTAGATATTTGATGGGATGATAAAAGGATAATGGAATTTGAACTTGACCATCTTCATTGGCTCCATGTCAATAGTCAGTTCTGCCGATTGGATCTTCCATAACTAGACAAAATCGATTGTCTGCTGAATACCCGTTGATCCTCAATTGTTGGATCATCAGAAGCTGATTTTGTCTTTGAATCATTTCTACTGAATCAGAAGCAACTGAATCATCAAGCTTCAACTTCTTAATATTCACTTCCTATTAAATTCCTATAATATTTTCTTCTTTTTTTTCCCTCTCATATAACCATCCAATAATAACGATTATGTGTTAGCGAGACACTGTACAGCTCCATGCGCAGGCATAGCAGAAGGTTAGGGTGCTACACATGTCAATATTAGCTCATGGGGGCATATTGTTACCAGTGCATTGCCAGCACAATATGGTATGGCCGGTATGGATCGGCATGCATTGTTGCTTAAATCCTAGATTGTGTATATCATCCATTATCTTATTAATATTATCTAACATGGCATTCTTTTTTGTCATATTTAAGCTTATCACATTACATCACATGTTATTATTGTGATCTAACTTAAGCATTGCTTTTGAGCTGTTGAAGTTAATATGGCATTAGATCGCTTTGCTATATTGAACACTATTGCATGGAAAATGCCATCAGTTTTTAAGAGAGAAGAGTGATCAAAAGGGAAAGAATGTGATGAGAAGAGACATGGGTTCTTTTGTAAAAGAAGAAATTTTATTATCTCGTAAATGAAAGAGAAGTCCTTTCTTAAATGATCACAATTCCCCCCCACAACCCCCTCCTCCCACCAAAAAGGAAAAATCTTAAGAACCTTGATTCCCCAATTCTTGAATGGAAATTAACCATATTCAATTTCTTTATGAAATAAACCCTTATAGTTAAAGGTCGCGGTAGAATTCATGATAATCTTGAATTACCATGATCTTTTCAGTTATGGCTTTTTCCTTATCATCGTTTCCCTAGTCTCTTCCTCTATTATGTTATCTCAATCTCTACAAAAGGAGAAAGAGGAGTATTGGGTTTTAGAAGAATAGATGCTTAAAGATGAGCAAGAGGCCATGCCTTATTAAATGACAGGTATAACTGGTGTCTTTCCTAGGGAAAGTAGTGGGGGATATAAAGGAGAGACAACATTGTGGCTGTTCATAGAAAAATATTGAGGACCTGATGTCTTTTTAGAGTGAAAGAGTTTACCATTAAACATACTCCTTTCTAAAGGTATCTTGTATGCCAAGCACTGGATCTACCCCTCAACTTCTTAACTTCTTTCCTTTAAAAGAATGTATTTGGAAAAGCAATTATTTGTGAGGCTCAGTGATTTATGTCTGTATATTTCCATTAAGTAATAATGACTTCTCTGTGTCCTTGCTCTTGATTTTGTAGCACAACATAGTTAGCACTATATGAAAATTAAGGTACTTGATATCAGCACTTGGACTTGATGGCTCAGATTATAAGATATTATAGATCATCTTTAGTTGATTTAGTGATAATGATCAGAAGTTAAGAAAAGCTGGTCTTTATAGTCTATTTCAAAATACAAATTTAATAATAGTAGGTCATCTTTTACTCTAAAGTATGTCGAAAAATAGCGCCCATATAAACTTGTGAACCAAATTTTTGCATGTTCGCATGATAGTTAACCAATGCACACAATAGATTACGGAAGAAAATGTTCTTTCTGGTTCAATTCAAATTTTTTTATAGTTGATTACTATTTTATTGGTCTTCTCCTTAAGGCCAAGCTTTGGTACTGCCCTTGTTTAGATAAAACACAAATAAACTAATTTTTCTGTACGTTCATGACATCTTAGAAGGGTGGTTTGAATTATGATGTGCTTCTGGAAGATGATCTTTATCTCTTTATGTGGTGGGGTTAAGTCCTTGTAGAAATGTGATTTCATGGGTTTTGGTGTTTATTCTTTGTTTCATGTTATGGTCCCTCCTTTCCTGGTACTTGATTGGAATGATCAACTTGTGTACTTGCCTTTTGCAGAAAGTAGGGTCATCAATCTTTGAGTTCGTTAAGCACAGTAGCAAGGCTGTTGTGCCCTCCAGCACTGAATATGAATCTCTTGTGTGTACCTAAATTGAGAGCCAAAAAGTTTTGCTATCCAAGAGGTGATATTGTGACAGTGTTTTCGTTTCTCAGGAGAGGATAGACGTAGGTAAAGTAGTTACCATGTTTGAGCAGTGGATAAAGAGGCGAAGTGCTTATAGGAGCTCTTTGATGGCTGCATGTCCTTGAGATTTTAAGGAAAAAAAATGTAGGATGAAAGAAAGCCATGGCATTGCAATGATCAGAATGTTGGCGACAACCAGTTAGCATGGTGAATGGCAGCTTATCCAAAGATGAAAGTTATATTAGGAATGCATCTTTTGGATTGTGTTCAAATTTTAACCTGGAGCAAGCTTTAGAGCATAAGAAGTGGGAAAATTTCGAGTGTAATATTAGGAGTCTTTACTGCAAAAAAACTGCAGATTTGTCAAGAAATTAGAATCTGGCATATTATGGTTGGCTTCAACAGCAATGTGTATTTGAAAACTCTGAAGGGTTTTGCAAGTTTTAGATTTGCAGTTTCTAAATTATTGTGGCGATGTTGTTATTTCCAACAAAGGCACTTTGTTTTCTTTTTGTATTCTTGGATAAATCTTCACCCCTATGTTCATCTGGTAATTCATGTCATGACCTAATGGTCGCTGTGATGATTTCTTGCTCATTCTCTTCTTGTGATGTGGTGTCCATTCTTCTTGATTCTTTGTTAATGATGTCCTGAAAATAGATAGAAGTTCTGGACCTATAAGTTGACTCTGAATTTCATTGTAGATGACGTTCTCAAGAATCGCCTTAGTGGAGGAAGTTCTTATACCGCATGGACAAGCTTCTAGCTCTACTATATTCTTTGCTGCTGTTGCTTGTTCTGCAGCATATGTCCTGTTATATAAGATTTGGATGGCTGGACGGTATCTTTTGTCAGTCTAGCTCTGTTGATTTATTGCTGCTGCTGCTGGTTGTGCATCAGCATCTGCTTGTTATATTGTGTGTGAATGGTTCTTTTTTCAGCCTATGAAGGCAGTGTTGGCAACTGAACATATTAAGACAGCAGTTCAAAGGCTTGTTATCATTACTCTGCACTTCACATTATTTCCATTTTGTCCTTCCAAACATATATTTGTGTGTTTAAAGCCTTTCTTTTCATGCTTTGTTCTCCATGACCTTCCTCTGGGCCTTTCTGTTGCATAGAGTTTCTTAGAAGTAGCGAAGGCCTCCTTCCAGAATTAGTAGTACGTGATTTTTATCAATTGGGACTGGGGCATACCAGGATATGAATTATGACCTATTGTTACAGGTGCAGTAATGTCGCTTTCATGATTATATTTCTTCCTATGCCACCACGGTTAAACAATTTGTGATACAGTATAGTGACCTTTAACTAGTGTGTGGTTGCCATGCAATGTTAACTTGTACAATTTGGTCATGATATGTTTTAGTGGTTCCTGATCCAAGCTTAACCAGGATTTCTCATATATTTGTTACACTTGGTCCATTTTAAGTTCAGAATGGTTTACTTTGGTTTTGCTTTTCTGCTTTTTGATCTGGTTGACAATTATTGGACTCACACATTTACATTGTCTGATTTCTTTCGTACTCTGAAATTTGACTGAAGCATGACTAGAGCTGATTTATTCCTCTGGCCAAACATATATACTTGAGGCTTGTGAGCAATTGGTCCCACAACCTGTTGTCGCTGCTCGTTCCCTGTTTCGATATTATGTCCAAGGACTTACGTGGATCTACCATATCATTATAAGCTGTTGACATTACTGTTGATGACAGTAAACGTCATTTTTTTCTTGCATATCATCTGCTGATGATAGCTCTGATACCTCAACTGTTGCTCACATGCTAGATGCTATAACATCTCTTATGACTGCCTGAGATCAGTATTCAGGGATCTGTAACTGAAGCAAGTTGCGCAGCAAGTCATTGCTTTGCACACAAGTGAATTAAGTTCTTTTATCAGTGACCAACGGGTTGCTCTTTAAGCCACTGTCCTTCAAAGTGAATTTAGTTCTTTCATTACTGAACGAAGCAGTCACTCTCTGAGCCCGAGTCTCCTTTGGAATTTTTTTTTTCTTGGGTCGTACAGATTATTTGTCACTATGGTGTTTCTTGCGCATTAGTAGCATTTATCTTCTCATTTTCAATGCAAGTCATATAATTAGCCATGCCATGCTTTGCTTCTGTTTTCTCTCTCTTTTCTACAATGGTATAAAGCTCATGTAAGACAACATAGCAAATAAAGCTGGCCGTGCCATGCTTCTGTTCTCTCTTTTCTACAATGGTACAAAGCTCATGTAAAACCGTAGACAAGATAGCAAATAAAGCTGGCCAACAGAAGTCATACTTCTGAGCAAGGGAAAAAAGAAAAAATAACAGTTGGATCTCGAATTAGTTAATTAGATAGGAAAACCGAGAAAAAGTGAAAAATCAAGCCCGTGCAGACTTGGAAATACACACTATACACTTAATTTTATAATTCTTTATAATTCCTTGTACCTTGTTTTAACGTAGGTTGGTATCTCCAAGCTCTTTAGTTCAGATAAGTTAGGCAAAGGGAGAAGACCAGAGTAGAGATTTGAGATCAAACATCTCCATTGGAGTGATGAGATCTGCCTGAAGGATGCAATTACCCACTTCTGCTGTATCTAAGGGTCATGATATGTTCAGTGCTTGGCGAGTCAGGAAGGTATCCCATTGCTTCTCTTGAACTCCATATTTGGTCCCGAACATGTTGTACCGTCAGGGTGGGAGGAAGCTGCTGGCCTCTACATGTAATCACTACCTGATTAGTTAACATGGATGTGTTAGAGTGGTAGAATGTTAATCAAAGAGGGCATGCAAGATGTATTTCGGGTTGCATGTTTCGTATGAAAGAATGATTGATCTTCTTTTATGATAGTGACTATTCGATTGCATATTACATATATCTCAAAGTATTTAAATTTTTTTTATCTATCTGCATAAATCTTGAAGTGGCCGTTGCATTGTCGAATAGTTGACACCGTGAAAGATCATCTGATAGTTGACAGCATGAAAGATGGCAAATTGCTTTTTTGCATGAAAGGTACGACCCAAATCTGACAGGATATGATACCAAATGGTAAATAACAAGCATGAATAAATCAGCAAGATTTGGACACCTAATTATCTCAATTAAATGGCAGTAGTTTGAAATATTGTTCCATCCTTAAAATCTGACAAACTATTTACAAGGTTGAAGAATGCATCATTATAGATTTTGTTTGTAAGTTTAATGGAGGAATTACCTTGTTCGATGCATCTCAGTTTAATGCCCATGTATGTAATTTAATGTATGGGCCTAATTCCCTTGCTTTCTCATTAAGCACCAATATGGAAGTTCCATATGACCCCACGAACAAGCAACACCAAATAATTATTTTATACCCTTTTTCAAGGAAAATAATTCACAAACATATGAGTAGAGCCTGCCCACAAGAGCAAATCATCGATAAACTTAAAATAGCATTTTATTTGGACCTAATCTATTCACCTAATCATTCACAAATATGAGAAAATTTTAGGATAACAACTATCATCTCAAATTTTTGTTAGATTTGAAACATTTATGTGTGTTTCTGTGGGAACAACCTGCTTTGTTGTCCCGTATGGCAACAAACCGCATGTATTGCACTGCATGCGTGGATTTGTATGGGAGTAATTTTGTTATTT
Source organism: Elaeis oleifera (assembly GCA_000441515.1). Lineage (NCBI taxonomy): Eukaryota > Viridiplantae > Streptophyta > Magnoliopsida > Arecales > Arecaceae > Elaeis > Elaeis oleifera. The sequence continues at coordinate 28,137 of KE507753.1, forward strand.
GACAGATGCAATAATACTCTAGAAAGTGAAATTATCAAGCTAATGGCAAAATAATATTATTGATGCACAACTATCGCATATTGATATTTAATTTTATTGTTTACAGATGGTGAATAACCAAGCAACTTGTTCCCTGGAAATTAAGAGCCATCTCTGTACACACACAAACATAGGCATATGCATATATATACCATATACATATATCTATACACACACACACACAAATGCATTGATCTATACACACTTGCATATCACAAATAGTACATTTCTATATAAATTAAGTCATACAATTAAGAATTAAATCATATTGAAAGGAAAATAGCTCATCTTTTACTTTAAAGCTGCAAAAAATTATAATGATCCTAGGGACCATCCATGGCTTTTAAATCTAGAAACTTTTTTCCTACAAGATATGTTCATGGGGAATAAAATTACTAATAATAACAGCTATAAATTCATAACATCTAAAGATTTCGGTATACGAGATACTAGATGAACATGGTAGATTACGATTTTGCTGCATGGGTTTTATTGTAACCATACGACATAGCGGCAAACCTAATTAATAGTGCTTAACATCAATTATTCCGACATCCATGGCTAGCTCATGACATGATTTGCACAGCAAATTTTGACATGATTAGCTAATATGCTTAGGAAAGTTGGGCCAATTCCTCAAGATAGGTTTGGGTCATTATTGGCTTACTCTGACTAATCTTGTTAGTCAGTAAAATTGTGTGTAGCTTTGGCACGTTTAGTTGACCCTTTCACTGTAAACTCGGTGCAAAGTGCAATGGTTGAGTCAAGTTCACCTATCATCTATAAGCTTATGGTATTTGTTAATTATCACGTCATTACACCAATGTTTCTATGGTAACCAAACAAAAACATCTATTATAAGTCTGGAGATTCTAACAAATTGGTACCAGTTGAAACAAGATGTCTTTCTACTATAGAAAACTTTTAGTTAAACACCAAATCAAACCCCTTTGTCCACTACCGAATCTAAGGTGACATTGCAATTTTAAATAAATAATGATATAGTGCTCCTTGCAACGCCACCACATGAAAATGACAAAGAATGGATCGGATGCCTCATGACAGTTTGTGTATGTTGATTTGACTTTAATTTTGTTTGTTTTTTTTTTTTTGTATTGCTTCTGATGTTATAGACTTTAGCTTTCTTCTATATTGGTCCATAAAAGTTGCATTCATGCATGTATAACATAGACGCGTGGAGATTTTCTTTTCTTTCTTTTTTTGGGTGTGTGTTTGTGTGTGTCTATGTTTCTTTTATCAATGAGAGAAAGGAGTAACACACTCTCCCTACTTCAATGAAAGAAATGAAAGATATGTCAAAGAAACTCTGTTTAAAACTTGGCATTTTCAAAAGAACAAAAGACACTATTTAAGTTTGGGCTGAGTATGGGGATCTGTCCTTCAACATCCTATGCGAGTTAGAGAGAGAGAGATTGATACACACACACACACCACACACACGCACGCACAGAGAGAGAGAGAGAGAGAGAGAGAGAGAGAGG
>KE507753.1:45483-59408 GCA_000441515.1 Elaeis oleifera
TCTTTTTTTTCTTTTCTTTTCTCCTCTCCTCTATTTTTTTCTTTTCCTTCTCTTCCCTTTCTCTCGTTAATTTCTTCTTCTTTTCCTTCTTCATGAACACATGGCATAGGCCGACCACACCCATAGTGGTGACCACGACTGACGGCTACATCTTGGCACCAGTAATGATGGCTCCATTCCTTAGCAACTAAGCAAGGCCATATCCGATGATGGCAACCGGTCCAACGGAAGAAGTCCAAGGTTGAAATTGCAGGCATTTATAATGACACACACACACATAGAGAGAGAGAGACATTTATAATGACACACACACACACACACACACACATAGAGAGAGAGAGAGAGAGAGATTTAGATGATAGATGTTATCTTACATTTGCTTATCCATATGATATCAACTTATAAGCCTATAATTGATATCACATTGACACAAAAATATACATTACATCATCTACTAGTTAAATCAGTCTCATATTTGGTTTTACAAACATTTTGCCGCTCTAAATATCTTTTACTTTATATCCAGATAATTTACCAAACAACCTTAAAAATCACGCTATATCCATATCAAAATTTCTTGTTAATTTTAACATGTTGCTAATCATTTCATCAAGATATAAATAAAAGAAGAACTACTTTTAATCATCCATGAGTTCAAAACTTTGAAGCGATTCCATATACTCATATTAAATAGGGTCCTATAAAAGATTATAAGCAATTTCAAAAGTTGTATAAGAAAAAAAATACAAGCTGAAGGATAAAGAACCGATTTTTTGCCCATCATGGTAGGTGATGTATAAATCTTTCCAAAGCAAAACATGACAAAAATCCAATGGCTTCAAAAAAAGAAGAATTTTTTTTTGCATATGTACCCTTATAAAGATTAAAATTTATGTGAATACCCTTCTAAAATTGATATTTTTATGTATACCTTGTAAAACACTTATTTTGCATTTGTCGACTTCTTTTTCTTTCTTTTTTTTTTTTGCATATGTACCCATGTCATATAACACTATTAGGAAATTAGTAGTTTAAAAATGAAATGACTGGAATACCTTAATGCTAAATATATAACAAAAATATTTATAAAGATATATATGTAAATAGTAATTTTATAATTTTATATATTTAAGAGGGTATAGACACAAAATAATCTTTAGATTTTTTATGATAATATCTGTCTAAAATTAATATTTGCATGCATCCCCTCACAAAATATTATTTTTGTAAAGATAGGGATCCAACTATGTAAGGTTAGCTTAAGCATATGGAAGCAAAAGGTTTGTTTAATTAGAGTTGTGAAAGTATTAGGATTCCTATAAGTGAAAGCAGATCTCAAGTGCAGAATAAACCTTGTAAATGGAAACTAGACCTCATCTACTTATTCAATTTTCCAACAATATGAGAAAATAATATTTTCCATTTTATAATAAGTATTCAAGCTAGAAATAATTATAATAACTAAAAGGTTAATCTAGATTTCTAAGTAGTAAAATCTAAATAATAACTATAAATTAGCAATCTTAAATAAGGTAACTAGTCAAAATCTCAATGATTAGACCCCTTGATTTGACCATACTTGCACTAGTTGTCGCTTAGGCGTCCCATATCTCCACCTACATTACATTAGATTCATATAATGCTTTCTAGCATTGCATTAGAAGAAAAAGGTTTTCGAGTTGAACAAAGATTGTTGCAGAGTCACATCATAAGGAGGCAAAGGCGCATCACCAAGAATACTCACAAGGAGAAGTTAAAAGAACTTCAATTATGTCCATTGTGTTGCAAAAGAGATGGATATGTAGATAGGATACTTATATAATTTTAGGGCTCTATACATAGATTAGATCTCATGAGTGCATTTTCAATTCAATTTGGACTTCAAGATTAACAACCAAATCAGCTTCAAAATTAATTTGCACCTTAAAATGCTTCTGGAAGCAAAACCCATCTGATAGAAGTCTTGGTGCTGTCAAAATGAATTAATAATGCCTGAATTATCCTCAAATGACTCTGACTTTTAATAGGGTTTAATTCCCTTCGACGATAGGATTATTGCTATCAAAAAGTGATTTGTCTTGTTGTCAATTTAACATCTAACATCTTTTTTTTAATGAAAAGGGAGGATCATGACCACCCATTATTAATAATGGATTTATGTATAAGAGGTTACTAAATTAAGGAAGGGGAGAGGAAGAAAACAAACAGGGCTAAGAAGCCGACTATGTCCTACCGATTAAGCTGGGCCGACTATATCCTACCGACTAAGTTGAGTCGTCTATATTCCGCCGACTAAATTGAGCTGATTATATTCTGCTGACTAAGTTTGGCCAACTAAGATCAACATACAACCGAATTCGACTGACTAAGTTCGATGTGACTTGACCACTGACTAAAGCCGATGGACCTAATCAAGTCGGTATTTAACCGACTTAATTCGACACGTAATCTATAATTAGCTGGTGATATTCGGCATATAGCTGACTACTTTCTTAATACCATGCTGACTACTTCCTTGATACCATGTCGACTACTTGAATTTCGTACATTTGAAAACGACGACAGTTATCCGGCATGGGCATTAACTATATGCGAATGTGAAGTGTAATAGTCACCCATGAGCAGCCTATTACTCGACCTTAACAATAGTTAACGAGGTAACCGCCTAGTAAATACCATAACTCCCACGTCTCGAACATTTAGAGATGAAAGTTATGCAGTAACGGCATCACTTATTCTATAAATACTGATAAGTAATTGAGGACCTGATAAGCTTTCTTAATATTAGCTTTCACTCTCATTTTTAGATCTCTTGGGCTGTGCTCTTTTTTCGCCTAACTTAAGCATCAAAGGGTCTCCCCCTGAACAACTTCCAGCAAGTGAACTTCTTTTGCAGATTTTCTATCCTTCATTGTTTAAACGCAACAACTTGGCTCCTGGCTAACTAGCTCGCCGGAGACAGGCTGCAATAAAAGCTATTGTGGAGATGTCATAGTTGCACCTGCTGTCCTGGTCATCCATTTTCTCTCAAAAATTGTACAAAAACATAGAGAAATTAATTGTGATTCCAATTGATTTGTATCTCTCTGTTATGCATCATTATTGTCATCCCATTTGAGAATTCTTAAACATTCTTGTACTAGATTTCTACATTTTCCTTGATATCACATGAAGTCATCTGCTAAGCAAGAAGAGACAGCTTTGCCGTACTTTTTCTATCGATGATACTTCAAAGCAAAAAACATGGTTGTTCCTTTTTTCGTTATGCTCCAACACAATATATAGAAAAGGCAATCCCATGCAAGTCCTATTTTCTTTGATGTTCTTCAGATCATCCAAGAAGCTTGTACATCAACTTGAGTAACTTGCAACTATAATCTAATCTATTCCCAAATTGGTGTTAGGAACTCTTTTTTTTTTTAAATGTGATCCGAAGCTACAAAGCAGCCACCTAAACTTTATTCAGAGTCAGAAATTTATAGAGATGAAGAGGTGAAGCAGAGAATATACAAAAGGATAGAAAGAAGAGAAACACAAAAACATAAAGAGTCCTTTCAGAGTGAAGCTGCAAGATAACAAGCCCGTTCAGAAAAACTACAAGACCCAAATAAATCCAAGGGGAAAGGAGCTCCTTACTGAGCGCACAGCAAATTCAGAACAAGCAGACCATTGATGAAAAGATGGCAAGTTGTTTCTTCTTCTTTCCATGGAGGGGATATCTTTCAAGTCATATCTATCTTCTTTATTCATGTTTTCGGAAGTAAAGACTATTTTTGATGGTCAATAAGTTGAAATCTTTATTTTTCTGGTAGTGTCAACTTCTAGTGGCTATAGTGAAACTCAAGACAATGCTGCCATGGCAAAAAAAAGAAAATGTAATGCATTCGTTGCCATAAACAACTTCTTTGTACTCCATCTCCCTTCTATTTGATCTAGTTTACTGCTAGGCATTGAATCATTTAACATCTAATAATTTGACTGCCATCAAATTATAGACTTGGATTGCATTGATATAGCTTCAAATTTTTTGGCTACAACTTTCTCCTCTCATTTCTAGCTAATGCAAATTTCTTTTGTATTGGAAAGCTTACTTGATGATTAACATGATGCAAATTCATATAGAATTTTAACCAAAATTTTTAGTAAATTTAAATCATTGCTACCTAGGTACATCCTAATACCGTGATCATTTTCTTCGGATATCTATGAGTCAAGTCCCGCCAGGTAGTCATACTAAGCCATTAATTACACTCCCTAGAGGTTGCTTATGATGCCTTCATTCTGTTCATTTAGCTTACCATAAATCTTGGGCAATGTTACTTTTAGCTTGCATCAATCCTCCCTGGCTTGAAAATTCAGCTCCTAGCAAATTGGGCGACGATGGTTTAGCAAGCTTCTTCATACCAAGATCTGGTCTCATCAATTTAGATTGGGAGATAGCAGACGTAGGTTGATTACCTGATTTGACTACCAAATGACACTAATTTGCTATTTAAGCCATGAGAGAGGAAATATATGAGATAGGCTAGGGGAGGGGACCCCATTACTCCTCCTAGTTCAACTAAGGAAGGGCACCATCCCTTGCTGCCTTCCTCTACTATAAAAAAGAGAGGTGGTGGGGGTCATGCCAGCCGAATCAATGATAATGTGGATTGACTTAGATTAAAGGGATCAAATTTCTAACCTTGAATCCAACCATCTTTTTTTTTTGAACAAATAATTAGAAAAATTTGTTTGCAATTTGAACCCATATATGCTCATCCTGGATTTGTTTATTTAGGTAAGTTACAGACAGGCACTACTACAGGATAGGGCTACGGTAGCAGTTCAGAACTACTGTTGTAGTCCAAAAAATCGCTGCCATGGCATACGGTAGCGATTTTATAACCGCTGCCACTGTTGCCGTCGTCGTAGGTCTATGGCAGTGGTTGTTGCAGGGGTTACTACAATTATTGCTGTACATGGGTATAGCAGTGATTATTAAACCGCTGCTAAAACAATCTATCGCAGCGATATATAGCAGCGGTTGGTAAATCACTGCTATAGCATCTATAGCAGCGGTTCCTAAATCGCTGCTATAGCTTCTATAGTAGCGGTTTAGGAACTGCTGCTATAGCTTCTCTCTACGACAGCAGTTTTGTAACCGCTACCATAGATTATGGCAGTGGTTATTGAACTGCTACCATAAATTATGGTAGCGGTTGGCACAGATATATGGCAGTAATTGGCACGGATACGGCAACGGTTGTGCAACCACCGTCATAGACTGTTGGATAGTAAAAATATATAAATTTATCATTTTTTAATCTTTTTATCTGATAAATGTAGTTCAATATATAATTGCTCAAATTAAAATTTGAAAGAATCAAAAATTTCATATAAAACTCAATAATAATGCAAGAATATGTCTCAAATACTCAAATTTTATTACGATCAAATTATATTATAATATTTTAAATAAAATAAATATATCAAAAATCTGTTAAATCTAAATCCTCCTCTCCAAGCATCTCATCATCATCAGAAAGGACTGGAGCAGGAGCTGGAGGGGCTGGAGCAAGAGCTGGAGTGACTGGAGTTGAAATGCTGGTCAACATATCATAAATGTTAGAAAAATCAGCTCCAAGATGAGCAGAGAGCTTTATCACCATAGCGGACATGATGCTCTGTAGCTGAGATGCATGCTCAGTTTGAGATGTGTATTCCTGAGCCTAAGCTGCATGCGTCAAGGCCTTGTCAAGTTGCTCTCGACTGACGACCCTGAAAGCATGTGAGGAGACGCTCACCTCAGACCAATAGCTCGTCGGCATATATTCGGGCTTGCAACGAATCCTTCCAGAGTGCTCAGATCCTAAGACCTGAGACAGATGGTCATGGGGGCCAGAGGTGTTTGGGCCCTCACTCGCAAGCACATCTAACTACTCATGTAATCACAAATTCAAATAAAATCTCATAAAAAATACTATAATACTAATTATACTAATCATACTCTAGTTATTACTTACAAAAATCCTTCCGTTCATGGTGTTCATCGAACCACCCTTCTTGTCCATCCGACTGGATTGGAAGATGGTGCTATGGGTGGGCATCATCCCCTCTCTCATCAATTATAACAATCAATCAGCTTGTTAGAAATACACAAAAAAATAATAATTCAATAACTTGCAAACTAAGGGTTAGAATTTATTATCTTTCTATGCATACGACTAGCCATAGACTCTCGATTGAGAGTGTGCGTATACTCCCGAGCAGTCCGATTCTTCCGATTCTAATAAGAGGCAGTCTAAAAAATATTTAAATTATATATATTAAATTAATATAATTATCAGTGTAATAAAAAAATTATAAGTTACAAATTAAATCTGAAACTCCTGGCTCCTTCAATACTTGACCATCCCCTCCACTGACTCGGAGGACAGTCCTAGATCCAAGAAATAAGCTCCTCCTCAGTGTCCTTATGATGCTTTAGCCACCTTCTACAGAGCTTGACCTTATAGTTCCGGTACAACTCTCCAATCTTCTGTAGTCGGACATCTCGAGTGCTCTCATGATCTGAAAAATCATACCTCCTCTGCATAAAATTATCAGAAGTCAGTTACAAAATTATTTTAATCAAATATAGTATAAAAATATCACATGCATATATATATATATTAAAAAATACTTATCCAAATCTCCTTCCACATCCGATCCTTGACACTAGCGTCCATCAATCGTCAGTCTACAGATAGTACGAAAATGATGTCGGACTACCTCACAAGCACTCCGAAAAGAAACGCATCTTCTGCATGGTCTCCCCTACTGGCCTCCCCTCCTGATCGTACTCCACTATGACCTAATGCTAGTGGTTCCACATATGCAGCATGCGTGTGGGATCGTGAAATATCGTATTGGATGATGCACTTGCAATGAAAATATATTACGAATATATAAGAGTGTGCAATAACTAGATAAAAATAAATAAATAAATAAATAACACAATGAAAACCTACTCTCATTGGGATCGTGCGACGTAGATGCTGGTGGAGCCTCATCGATGGGTGGAGTATGTGCCGGAGATGTGGCTATCGGTGGAGGCTCAGATGTCAGTGGTGCCTACGAAGCTGAAGTTGATGCGGAGGTGGATGGAGTATGCACCAGCAGTAGCTCAGATGCGGAGCTCCGCGTAGCCCGTCGAGGGACGAAGGTGAAAGCTAGATGGCATTTTGGTGCCATCGTGACCTGCAACGTTAATGAACGTTAACCAATATAACATGTTGTTGAACAATAATATTAGTAGAGCATCAATAAATAAACACTAACATTTATACCAGGATGTTGAACTCATTGTCCAATGGCATCTACAATATGGACATCACCATTGCTCCTGACAAATGTATCCGAGACCTCGATAACACCAAATAAGTTTTGTCCTAGAGGAATACTTTGTATACATGGTCTAACATTATCATCAACTTCGGTATCATCAAAGATATGCTTAGGCACCATCTTTACAACACCCAATTGAGGCACCAAGGGATCACTAACATAGAAGACTTGACTAGCTTGAGAGGCAAGTATATATGGTTCTTTAGTATGGAGATGGTGTTGCATGTTGATAAGAATAAAATTGCACTCATCAATCTTCATCCCTAACTGAGATAAGGTGTCAAACCAATCGTATTTCATCAATACAATCCTCCCTTTAGAATAGAAATCCAAGATGACTATCTTCTCTACAACCCCATAATAGTTCAGATCCTTCGTACGAGGCTGTGAATCTCTCGAGCTAACATAACATCCAGTGGTGGTGCTTAACATCACGCCACTATTTTGTGTTGCCATATTTACAAACCGACTGTGAATATTGAATCTATAGCCGTTAATGACAAGCTGTTTGTACTTACGTACGATATTATTAGGTCCCATTGAAAAAGCACGCATTTTAGGGCTCACATCATCAAGCGATAATCTCTACACCTAAAAAGATGACACCTAATTAGTAAACATGTTCAAATAAGTTGTACAAGACAGAAATATATACTTGCTTATATGATCTTTGAACCACTCAGAGAACTCTTTTCTGTATATTTTCTCTTTTTTCTGCATACTTAGAGCATCATATTTTACTCTTATGACCTCTTTGTGTTTGCTACATGCATAAAGAACAAATTTAGGTGTAATGGGATATTTCTTTAAGTAATAAAAATAATAAGTCTAAATGACTCACCTTATGTACGGCTTAATGACATCATAATTGAACAACACATAGCGGTGCGCCTTATTTCTTTCTTCAAGGCTCAAACTAGTGAGGTGGTATGAAGTGGGAAGTCCATTTGGCTATAGAATGGACTCAAATGCAGGTTCAATTGGCTTATACTGATCATTCTGATTCCTCATTGGTTGGTTACGACGTATCTCGAGCTTGTTTAAATACATGGTACAAAAATCTATACACCTTAACCCAAATAACTTTTTGCTATGGATCTCTCTGAGCGATTCATATTCCTTACATAAGATTTCGGTATTTGAATATTCTTCTTGATGGGATACATCCATCGATAGAATATTGAGCCTCCAAATGCAACTTTTTCTATAAGGTGTATGGTGAGATGCATCATAACTGTGAAAAATGATGGTGAAAATATTTTCTTCAGATCACATAATATAGTCACTGCCCTTACCTTCATTTTCTTCACATCTTTCTTAAGTAACCTCTTCGTACAAATATCTCTGTAGAAGTTGTAAAGATGAATAACAGTCATGCTCACATTTTTTGACAACATACAGCGAATAGCTATTCGGATCAACTTTTGCATTAACATATGGTAATTATGAGTCTTTAATTCACCAAGTCTGACATTCTTACTATACACATGCTTTGATATATTGCTTGAGTACCTATCTGGGACCTTTATGTTCTCCAACACACGAAGAAATATGAACCGTTTGGAGACATTCATAACATAGCTTGCATGAGGGAACTTCCACTGTACTCCCCCTACCGGCTCTCAGTGGAGTGATCTCCTATTACCCCATTCTTTCAAGTTAAATTAGAAATTCAAGTCATCATTGGTCTTATCCTTGATGTTCAAGATCATTACCAATAGAAGCTCACACATGTTTTTATCAATGTGCATGATATCTAAGCGGTGGCACAATAAGTTTGTCTTCTAATATGGTAAGTCAAAGAATATACTTTTTTCTTCCAATTAAAGTGTGTCATCTGCTTTTGATCGATGCTTCCTCTTCTTACCACCAATCAGATCATCTTTTCAAATTCAATACTGAGACCATCCAACTCTCTCAATACCTCACTCCCAGATATCCGACTAGATGCCTCACCTTTTTCAATAGTGCTATCGAAGGAGCGTGCATCCCTTCTGTATGGATGGTTTCGATGGAGGAAATGTCGATGCCTTAGAACCCAATGGCCCAGAATCCACTAGAACAGCCCAGAATCCAATGGCCTAGAACCCACCAGCATGGCCCAAAATCCACCGGCATAGCCTAGAACTCGACGGCCTAGAACCCACCGGCTGGACCTAGAACTTGCCGGCCTGGCCCAGAATCCAACAACCCAGAACCCATCGGCACAGTCCAAAAACCTATCGATATGGCCCAGAATCCATCGGTCTGGCCCAGAACCCACTAGTCCGACCTAGAACCTGATAGTCCAGAACCCGTTGGTACGATCCAAAACCCACCGGCATGGCCCAGAATCTGACGTCACGGCCCACAGCTGTTGGCAAGGCCCAGAACTTGCCGATGGTGGTTTTGTTTAAATATTATTATGATATAATTATTATGACATAATTATTATGACGTAATTACTATTAAATATTATTATGACATAATTATAAATATAATTATAAAATAATATGACATGAAATAAAAAAAATAAAAGTCATACCTATAGCTGCGGGGAGGGGGTTGCATAGAGCTGTGGAGGTCACCAGCAGCAGTGCTAGAGGAAGGGGCGGTTGCAGGATGCGGCGCAGGGCCAAAGGCGGCCGAGGTCGAGGGAGGCAGGGTGTGGGGCCAAAGGGGGCTAGCGGCGGGCCGAGGGAAGAGGGAGGTGGGACCGAGGAAGGTCAGGATCGAGGAGGCAGGGCCGAGGGAAGAGGGAAGAAGGACGCGGGGCTGGAGAAGAGGGCCAAGGAAGGCCAGAGCCGAAGGAGGCAAGGCCGAGGGAGGCAGGGCCGAGGAAGGCCAGCGTCGAGGGAGGCGGGTCGAGGGAAGAGGGAGGCAGGGTCAGGGAAGGCCGGGGCTGAGGGAGGTGGGGTGCGGGGTCGAGGGAGATCTGGGAAGAGGGAACTAATAGTAGTGCTAGAGGGAGGGGCGGCAATGGGGTGGGCTGACGGTGGATAGGATAGGGCTCGGGTAGAGAGGAGAGAGAGAGATGAGAGAAACCAAAACATAGGTGCGAAATAAAGAAGAGGGGCGGTTGGGAAAAAGACCTAACCAATGGCAGCGATTTTAAAAATCACTGCCATATGCCATCCATAACTACTGCCATACGTGACCTATGGCAGCGGTTATGAATAACCGCTGCCACTTCATAACCGCTGCCACTGCCATAGGTAGAATATAAATTTTATATTTTTTTCTGAATACGATATAATTTAAATTAAAGTCTATTTCATCATTCATTATCTAAGTAATTATCATTAGAGTGTCGTCACAAAAGATTGCCTCGATCCAATAGTCCTAACTATGTTGATCAATAAAATTTGATTTCGATGGTCACAAATGATCGCATGATGATCTGATAAATAGAGATCATCAATAGGTCTAAAAATTTACAACGATGATCTCAATAATGTTTGCAGTATATTATCAAAATTTATTTCAATCGGACATCATTATCATTGTCAAATTAGCACGAGATGATTTCGACTGTTAATGAAAAATGAGTGATCAAAAAGCCAAATGACATTCAATTATGAGTTAATTTTTTAGATAAATAATCTTTACTACTACTTTAATCATTTATATGATGGTGATTGAAAAATTCAAACTGTGTACATATGAACGATCCAAAATTATATGTCTCTTGATACTCATTCTTAAAGTCCTTAAGTAATTATGCTTGTGCTTTTGTAAGATCTACTTAATGTGGATTATTTATATAAGTACAGTTTGAATTTTATGATCACTACCATATAAATAATTAAAGTAGTAGTAAAGATCATTTATCTAAAAAATTATCTTATAATCGGACATCATTTGGCCTTTTCATCACTCATTTTTTATTTAATGGTCAAAATCATTCTGTGCTAAATTGACCATGATAATAATGTCCGATTGAAGTAAAATTTTGACAGTATGCTATGAATATCATCGAGATCATCTTTATAAATTTTTAGATTCATCAGTGATCTTTATCTATCAGATCATCATGCGGCCGTTCACGATCATTGAAACCAATTTTATTGATCAACATAGCTATGGCTATCGGATCGAGGTGATCTTTTATGACCATACTCTAATGATAATTATTTAAATAATAAATGATAAAAATAATTTTAAATTTCAAAATTATATCATATTCAGAGAAAATATAAAAAAAATTTATATTCAGTCTATATAGTAGTGGTTGCATGAAACCGCTGCTATACGTTTTTAGCAGTGGTTACGTAACCGTCGCTGTATCAGTTATAGTAGCAGTTATTATTAATCGCTTCCATAGATTTTTTATAGTAGCAGTTATATCTAACCGCTACCATAGGTCGGAGATATGGCAGCGGTTACTATAACTGCTGTCATATATCGAACCTATAGAAGCGGTTACATATAACCGCTATCATAGATCGAATTTATGGCAGCGGTTATTGTAACCGCTGCTATATCTCTAACCTATGACCGCGGTTAGTCAACCGCTGCAACATCTAGAACCTATTGCAGCGGTTATTTATAACGGCTGTCATAGGTCGGGACTATGGCCGCGGTTACATTTAACTGCTGCCATAGGTTCTACCTATGATAGCAGTTATTTATAACCGTTGTGATATATCCAATATATGACAGCAATTATGAATAACCACTGCTATACTTGCTATGGCAGTGATTTTTGAACCACTGTCGTAGTAAGTATTGTCATAGGCCTGTTCTGCAGTAGTAAGGATTGACAGACCGATAAAACTTACTATCTCTGTAACAACCATCCAAATCCCTATGTTTGTGATGGGCTAAATCACCTAACTGTAATGTTATTTTTGACAAGAAAGAAAATTTGGCAAAATAGAAAGAGAGAGAGAGAGCTCTTATGAATAGGCTACTCTATTGTTGTAAAGAAATATCACTGCAAGAATATTGAATATTAGCGATGGTATTAGTAATAAAAAATTTTTATCACTAATAACACCTTTGAGCCACCATAAAACTGACCAAAAATCTTATCATCGCTAACACTGTTAGCAATGGTAATTTAATTATTAGTGACGGCTTTTGCCATCGCTAATAGTGTTTAAATTTTTAAATTTTTTATAATATTTAAATATAAATAATTATTAGCAACGATGAATTGGGATTATTAGTGATAAAATTTTATCGTCGCTAATAATTTTTTAAAAAATTAATAATAATTTAAAAATAATTTTTAAAATATTATTAGTGATGGAATTAGTGACGGTGATATTTTTTATCACTAATAATCTAAAAAATAATTTGGATTCAATTCGAATCCAATTCAAATATAATTCAAATCTAATTCAAAATCCTGTCAAATCTAATTTAATTAGACTTTGAATCTAAGTCCTACTTGAATTATAAAATCTAATTATCTTCAAATTAAGTCAAATCTAATTAATTTAATCTGATTTAAATTAATTAAAAAAATAATTTTTAATTTGGATTCAATTCGAATCCAATTCGAATTTGATTCGAATCCAATTCGAATTCGATTCGAATCCAATTTGAAAAATTTGTCAAACCTAATTCAATTAGACTTTGAATCCAAATCCTAATTAGATTATAAAATCTAATTACTCTTAAATTAAGTTAAATCTAATTAATTTAATCTGATTTAAATCAATTAAGAGAAAATAATTTTAATTAGGTTCGATTCGAATCTAATTTGAATCCGATTCGAATCTAATTCGAAATCCTATCAAACCTCATTCAATTAGGCATTGAATCCAAATCTTACTTAGATTATAAAATTTAATTAGTCTCAAATTAAATCAAATTTATTTAAATTAAATCTAATTTAAATCAATTAAGGCTTGATCCATGATTCAATTCGATTCTAATTCAAATCTGATTCGAATCAAATTTGAAATCTTGTCAAATCTAATTCAGTTAGACTTTGAATCTAAGTCCTACTTGAATTATAAAATATAATTAATCTTAAATTAAGTTAGATCTAATTAATTAATTTGATTTAAGTTAATTAAATTTAATCTATAATTAATTGAATCCAATTCGAACCGATTCGATTCCAATTCGAACCCGATTCGATTTTAATTCAAAATCTTGTCAAATCTAATTTAATTAGATTTTGAATCCAAGTCCTACTTGGATTATAGAGCTCAATTAGCCTCAAATTAAGTCAAATCTAATTAAATTAAATCTGATTTAAATCAATTAGGACTTGATCCATGATTTAATTCGAATCTAATCGAACTTGATTCGAATCCAATTCAAAATCTTGTCAAACCTAGTTCATTTAGACTTCAAATCCAAATCTTACTTAGATTATAAACCTTAATTAATTTTAAATTAAGTTAGGCCTAATTAAGTTAAATCTAATTTAAATAAATTAGGACTTGATCCATGATTCAATTCAAATCCAATTCGAATTCGATTCGAATCTAATTTAAAATTTGTCAAACCTAATTCAATTATATGTTGAATCCAAGTCCTACTTAAAATATTAAACCTAATTAGCCTCAAATTAAATCAAACTTAATTAAATTAAATCTAATTTAAATCAATTAGGACTT
>KE507755.1:14409-27000 GCA_000441515.1 Elaeis oleifera
TTTAGCCTTTCGAAAACAATCAATCAGAACAAAATATGAACATACATCAATAAATTTACTTCTAAGATCAAAAATAATTTCTTAATACCAATTTATTATTAAAGGAGCGACATGCGAAGTATAAATAGTTTCTTAAGATGATACAAATAATCAAAACCATATGAATGCTCAAATAAATCCATATGACATAATCATAACGAGCAAAGTGATTTTTCTTATTAAGTTCAAAAATCATTTCTCCAAAATTAATTAAATGAACATAATAACAAAAATGCTCAAACAAATTTATATGGCTAGATCAAGACATGCAAGAGACAAAAATTTATCAATAGATTGTCTTAATTCTCCCCCTTTTTCTTTCAAGTTATGCATGTTCAATCAATTTTAAAAAAATAAGCTTTGTATCTTTCTCTCCCTTAGTTTTATAAGTCATGTCATCCTTTAATCTACCTTTTAGGGTCATAATTTTGTTTCTCCCCTATCTTTGATAGTTGGTGCCATAAATTAAGTTATTTTGAAATTTCTTTATAAGTTATCAACAAAGCACATTTCAAAATGAACATGATATGTATATAAGTAAAAGCAACAAATGACCAAACTAATTGAAGACAAAAACAAGTTGGTGCTGAAGATAAGAATTTTATATTCATTGATTTCAAAGCATGCTTACAATAGGATGTCCACAATGATGACAAGCATCACAAAAATCAAAATGCAAGACATTAAGCACACAATCTTTTATGAATTGGTGACTCATTCTCAAAGTTCTTAGTTCATGCAATTTTAAGAATTTTAATGATTAGATATCTTACGAGGATGTTAAAATTTTAATTCACATGATTTGCATACAAATAGTTTCATATACAATCAAGCTCATTTTATTAATTTAAATTTATCAAGGTATGATATAGACAACTAAGATAACTTACTGAATTTGAAATAACACTTATGCTCATGAAAATTAAAATGACTTATAGAATTAACAAAATATATATATCAAAATATTCAAGCATTCAAGTCATGAGCATGATCATTATAAATAGAGATAAATCATCAAAATCAATCGAATATATTCAATAACTCACTACAAGAAATAAGACAATTAGCTATGCAAAAAAAGCATAGCTAAATATAACTACCAACATAAAATACGTCAGCAAATATGCATCGACAAAAGGAGGGTTGTTGATTCTTTTGTTGATAGAAAATTTTCCATCGACAAATATTAACTTTTACTGATGCTTTTTTTTGGCATCATTGATTATTTTCTTACGCTTAAAATAAGTGTCAGAAAAACTTTTTAGCGATGCAAAATTAGTATCGAAAAAAGTCAATTTACCTACTCTTAAAAAGCTTCGGTAAAAAAATTTAGCAACGTAAATGTTTATCCATTCTAAAATGAATGTTGCAAAATTAATTTTTTTCAATGCTAAAGTTTCGTCGGAACAAATAATTAGCGACGCTAAATTTGTATCACCAAAATAAGTTTTGCCTATGCTTATTTTGCGTCACTAATTTGTTTTAGTGATGCAAAATAAGCATAGGTAAAATCCTTTAACATCGCTAATGATGAAATGCCCGACATTCCAGCACGTCCTTTGGTAATGCTATATATGATTTGTCGATGCTAATTAGCATCGCTAAAGGATTTTGCCTATGCTTATTTTGCATCACTAATTATTTAGTGATGGAAAACAAGCATAGGAGAAAACCTTTAACATCACTAATGGTGGCACGCACGTCACCTCGGCATGTCCTTTAGCGATGCTACATTTTATTTATTGATGCTAATTAGAGTCACTAAATGGTTTTACCTATGCTTATTTTACATCACAAATTGTCCTTTTAACAAAAAAATAATTACTTTGATAGTAATTTTTATAATTTTTTCTATAAATCTGTAGATAAACAAATATACATAATATATACACAATATGTATACTACCTTATTCATTCATACATGTGCCAGAATCAAATTCATTTTACTTTAACAACAACACAATATATATATATATATAAATATTATGTTCATTTTACAACCACACATGTAGCAAAATAAATATATACAACCATATATAATGTCATATAAAAATATATACATCCATATAAAATAAAACTGCGCATGCCAAGCCATATCACGGACCGACAATAGATTAAAAAATTAAGTTAGCAAACTAATTATTTACTAAATGATGAAAATATATAGATTAAAATAATATAAATAATATCAATCACAGGAGGAAATTCATCATCATCATCAATGGAGTCATCATTATAAGCATCAGCAGGGATATCGGGAGCCGATGGGGGAGGCATGCTGGGAGGCATGTGACGAACTAACTCATCGAGCTTTGCCCCAAATGCTTCAAGCTGGGACCTAAGCTCAACATTGTCATGCTGTAGGGCCGCTGTCCTCCTAGGATCTACGATGGTCCTCCTCCGCTCGATGCATTTCTTCCTCATGTCTCCTCTCCCTCCTCTCCACCTCACAGAGATGAGCATCACAAGAAACATATGATGCTCTAGAGGAGCTGGGAGCCACAACCGCCTATCCCAACCCCATGATATAACTAGGTCTCCTACCAAGCACCTCATCACAGATATCGTCATTTGTGGGTAGGGTGGAGCCCTCAGCGGTGGGCTGGGATTGTATCTCCATCATCCAGTCCTAATTAAGAAAAAGATAAATGTAATCAAAAGTTTAAACTTCATAATAAAATTGAAATATAGAACTTAATCAATTAATACTTACATGCCACTCCCTAGTCCTAGGAAGCCACTCCCCTATCATCCGATGATGGATCTTCTAGTAGACGTCAATCCGTCTGGATAGTTGTCCTATCTTGATGCCCCTCTAAAATTTATGAATATAAGTACATAGACATACACACATTCTAAAAAAATATTGGAGATATATATATATGTACTTACCAGCTCATACTGATGCTGCACAAATGACTTCGATCTGCCATAATGCATCACCATAACCCTCAATCAGTTCTATGCATTCCTATCACAAAAAGCCTAATAAGCAAATGCATTCAAGATATTAGTGAACATATTATTTTATTATACCACATCAATTCGATAATTCATATTTTATTATATATAATAGTTATACCCAGTATGTAGGGTCCTTATACTTGTCGCAGAGGAGATCCCAATCGGGCCGTGAAACATTCCTGTGAGATGCCTCATGTGCCCCTCTCGACCCACGTGCACTGAAGACCTCCTTCCAATGGCTATAGAGCTCATATCTGAATTTCTTAAGCAATCTTACCATATGCCTAAGGATAGCCTCCCGCACGTGCGGGTATCAATCTCCTTGATATCAAAGTCGTGCTGTAGAAATAATATATAACATCTAAATTTAAAAAATAAAGTTAAGTACATATCAGATTAAATATAAAATAAATAGAATGATCTATATTTAAAAATATAGTATAATTTATATTTAGTTATTGATAAATGATCGAGGAGGATCTACTTCTACAGCCTCGAAACCCTTCGTCAATTTAATATTGTCAGGGGAGCGTACTCTCAGACAATGATGCCAACCTTGCATACGTAGGGGACTCTGACGTGGCACTGAACTGGCATGATATATTCTGATGGGATGACAACCCTCATCCTCTCCTTGGGATGTGGCCTCCTCCACTCCTCAAGCATCTCATTTTTGGTGGCTCCACAAGTCCGCCTAATGACAATATCAGCTGCAACAAATAAAGCTTAAAATCAGTTATTTATACACGATAAAAATTTAAGTAAATTAAATATAAAAAATTATAATATATAAATTAACCTATCATGACAGGAGATGATGTGCCTACCTCGATAGATAATTATGGAAATGAGGTATTGACATCTCCATGTGGGTCCCTCCTCTTAGATGGTCCTCCTAGTCACATCGTATGAAATCAATTATTTATACATGATTAAAAATTAAAGTAAATTAAATATAAAAAATTATAATACGTAAAATCAACCTGTCATGGTAGAAGATGATGTGCCTGCCTTTGGATGACCCGACTGCTGCTGAGATGGAGATGCATCGACATCTCCATGTGGCCCTTTTCTATGAGATGGTCCTCCTGGTGGTATAACTTAAAATCAATTATTTATATATGATAAAATAAATTAAATAAATTAAATATAAAAATAATAATATATAAAATCAACCTGTCATTGCAGGAGATGATGTGGTTGCCTCATCTCCGCATGGTTCCCCCTACGTGGTCATCCTCCTGGTGCCATGCCTATATCAAATAATATATTGGAAACAATATAATATGGATAAAAATTACATCGATACTAAATGATATATGAAATATAAGATATATAAGCTTTTCTTGAAAAATTATATATTATTATTCAATGTTTGTATCTTCATTAGGAGGATTATCAACATCTTCATCATCATAATCCATCAATGTATAATCTTCCTCACCATCATTTATGAAGTTGTCATCATTGTCATCATCATCCTCCAATACGTTCAGATTTAATTCACTGACATCAATATTATCAAGTGGCACGTCATCCCTAATCAGAGGTGATGTGCTTCTAATATCAGCACTGTACTATCCTAAGTCAGCTATATTCTATTCCTTCTCAAGGAAATCCTCATCTGTTTGTATCTCAAAATGAACATTTATGTCATAAACACTTTTTGGTGTAATCCTTTATACAACATGCCATTCGCCTTTATATCTTGTATCCTTTAGGTATATTACCTGCTTTGTCTGACTAGGGAGTATGAAAGGATCAGATTGGTATGATATTCTCGCAAAGTTGATGCTTGTGAAGTTTGCATCTTTATGAATGCCAATCCTATTATTGCTGATATCCCACCATTGGCATTTAAATAGGTAAACAAATTATTTTGACCCATATCTTAATTGTATAATGTCCATTAGGATACTGTAGTATTCAATCTCATTATCTCCATCGATTCTCAATGTCAAAATTTTACTATGTTGAGTCTGCCTCTGCATATCAAGATCCCTTATATGAAATCTCATGCCACCAACAATACATGAGCTATAACATGAAACCCTAGGATTGAGGTGGCATGCCAAATCATATAGTTCTTCAGTTGCACCATCTTCCTTATTATGACACATTAACATCAATTGCAACAACATGCGTATAAGTTACGATAAATCATATGTATACATTACATATAATAAAAAGTTGAATAAAACTGCTATAGTGCTTACACGTTGTCTGAACCAAGTTGCGAACTTCCTTCGATGTCGTCCCTCAATATATCTATTATTTTATCGTAATAATATATCTCTATGTTCTTCACAATAAATACATGCTTATTATTTTTTTATCTCATAAAAAGCATATAATATTGATTATGTAAAAGTACTTACTCCGTAAAATGATAGATTTCTTTGTAATTATTTAGTACATAAAAATGCACCAGGTCGCACTCTTCTATGTCTATATGTTTACAAAGAAATGCACCAGGTCATGCTCTTCTATGACAATATGTGTGTATTTTCTTTCACCAATAGAACGAACATTAACCTTAAAATAGATAATGTAGATTCAATGTCGGCCCACTCCCTATCTGCATTGCGATCTTCATAATTGAATCATGTTTCTACATCATCGAGATACATCGAATAGAATGTAAGACACTCTGTGGAAATATATGCTTCCACAATTGATCCTTTTGGACATACCTTATTTCACATATATTGTTTCAACTTATACAAGAATCTACACATACAAAATGATAAAATAAATATAAAATATATGTAATTAAATATTAACTTTTTATAATATTATTATCGCTCAATAGGATACATCCATCGGTACTAGATCGGCCCGACAAGCAAAGCCTCCTTTGGAAAGTGAATCACCAAGTGTACCATAATGTCAAAAAATGATGGTGGAAAATTTTTCGAGCTTACATAGAATTAGAACAATATCTAATTGAAGCTTCTCCAGTATATCAACTTGAAGTTTCTGACAACATAATTCTTAAAGAAATACCCATTTCAATAAGTGCATTCTGTACCTCTGGAGTAGAGAAGCTATGCATCACAATGGGTATAAGACACTACATCATAACATGAGAGTCATGACTCTTCATATCTGAGATACTGCTATCTTTCAAGTTCACACGTCTTAAAATATTGGAGGTAAACTATCAAAAATTTTATGATTTTTAACCACTCATAAAACTTCTTTTCTCATCTCCATGCAATGTATAACTTAAGTTGGCATTAAGTATTTCACACCATCACGGGGCACCAAATGCAACTCATGTCGTAATCCCATTCTTTCCAGGTCTAGCCAAGAATTTGGATTATCCTTTGTTTCCCCTTGATGTTAAGAAGTGTCCCAATAATATTATCATAATATTTTCTTAATGTGTATGACATCCAAATTATGACAATGTAAGAGATGTTACCAAAAGGTAATTCAAAAATATACTCTGCTTCATCCAGTTTAACTCTGATTTATTATGCTTTCACTTGTAACTCTCAGAAACTTTACCAAATTTGACATTGCCAATGGCCTCTAGTTGTGCCAATATGTCATCTCCACTCATCACTCAAGGTGGCCCATGCATCTTTGATTTCCCGTTGAAGCATCGATTTTGATGGGTTCTCCAAGAATGATTAGATGGTAAAACTCGATGATGATACATATAGATAATTTTCTTCCATGCTTCAGTCTAACGGAGTAGCTATTACCGTTGCAAATTGGATAAGCCAAATATCCTTTTGTGCTCCATCCAGATAGGTTGCTATACGTTGGAAAATCATTAATTGTTCATATTATCATCGCATGCAATCAAAATTCTTTACTGACTGAATCATATGTTACAACACTAATCTCCTAAAATTCTCTCAATTCATCGATTAAGGATCGTAGATAAATGTCTATCTCATTACCAGGAGCTGTAGGTCCAAGAAAAGCAACGATAAAAATATAAATGGCTCTTTCATGTATTTCTATGGTGCAACATTATATGGCATTAGCATAATCGATCACATATTGTAAGCATTGCTCATGGTCCCGAATGGATTGAAACCATTAGATGCTAGGCCAAGACGAATGTTGCATGGGTCACTAGCAAAATAAGATATTGTTTGTCAAATTTTCTTCAAACTATAAAGTCAGCTGGATGACTGATGATGTTATCATCAGAAATTTTCATCTCATGATGCCATATCATTGCCTCCGTGGTCCTCGATGACTGATAAAGTCTCTGAAGTCTTGGTGTTAATGGAAAGTATCTCAAAACCTTATGAGGCCGCTTCTTACCTCTTTCAGAATCTTTAGCATATCTTGATTCACCACATTCTGGGTAACAATCTAACTGTTGTTGCTCTTTATAAAATAACGCACAATCATTCTTGCATGCATATATCGGTGTATAACCCAGTCCAAGTTCACACATATATATTTTTTGCCCTTGAATACGATTTTGGAAGTTTTTCACCATCCAATAATACCTCCTTAATTAAGTTCAATATAAAGTCAAAGGACTTTTGACTCCAACCAAACATGATTTTACCATGGAGAAGCTTTATCAAGTACTCAAGCTTTGAGAACTTCTTACAATTTGGATACAATGGCTCTTTGGCATCTCTCATGAGTTTTTCAAAATATCCATCATTTGTATTATCCATACTGTCAAAAGAGTTGTCAGGAGAGTTTTCCAAATGTGCCCCTTCATATAAATCATCTAACATCCCATTGATGTCAATTTATTCCGACTGTTGATCTGTATATTGGTCTCTTATATTAGTAGGTCTACTTTCCCCATGCAAATCCCAAATAGTATACTTTAGATCTATACCCCAATTCAACAAGTGCTCCAATACTGTATCTATAGGCTAGAAGTAATTATTGTGATATCTCCAACAAGGACATGTGATTCTATTAGGATCATCAACTCTTTCTCGTGAAAATCTTATAAAATCCCTAACACCTTGTCAATATTTAGATAAGATGATAGAGCGAATATTTATCCAACTCTTATTGATATTTTCTATCTATCCACGAGAAATGTACATCATTAAAGTATGTGTTATAAAAAATTTTAAAATGCATGATCCTATCCATTTCTAATAACAATAGTAAGATTAATGAATACTAACTTAACCAACTCCTTTCTAATAGATGTGGTCCTATCCCTTTCAAAAAAAAATTACTTTTATTGTTGCCACAACTTTATTCTTTGTTCTATATTTGGAGAAAATCTGACAGCATCTTCCTACAGTTCTCCAAGTATACGATATAGATGGATCATATTTTAACCACATCTAATATATACCCAAAGAATAAATGAGATAACTACAACAAAATTTTCTACAGTAGAACAAAGAACACCATGACAATAATAAAAATTGATATATTTCTAAACTGCCCAAATCGGAACATTCAAGAGCCATTCACAGAGTCTGTTTTGGGGACTCTAGGACCGACTCTTAAATGGGAGTCTAAGGTTACATCAATGCATGCATTAAATCATGATCGGATCGTGACTCGGATCTAGACCAGATTTCGGATTGGATCTTGGACCGAATCTCGACCCAGATTCCAGACCTATGGTTCTATGCAATGCAAATTTTCTAAAAGTATACACCTAATTAATTAGTTAAATTAACAAGTAATTATAAAATATAAATTCATCAATAACAACAATTCATATGCATTAAAAATTCATTGAAGGATTCGGCTAATCCTAGTTAAAACATTAAATCATAATCACAATAAAACACAGAGACTAAACAAGCAAAAATATTAAATTATAACAACAAAAGTAACATACATGAAACTATGTGAATGCCAATAATGCAAGCATTTAGCGAGGCAGTGATATGAAGTGTTTTTAGGGTAGTTCTATTGCTGCTTTTTGAGGGTATTAGTCAAGAAATGGCACATCCAATTGGTTGTGGGCTGATACCAGTGTTAACTGATCCTCTGCCCCACCTCGATGGCCAGATCGGATCCCCTCAGGCCCTGATGGTCTGCCCTCGGCCTCCGCATGACTAGCCCCCCGGGCCCTGACACTCCGCCCCTGTAAGTGACCCCATCACATTTTTCAAAATTATTTTTTAAAATAATATTATATCATTATTTAAATTTAATTATTTTGTTATAAAATAATTATTTTAAATATTTTAAATATTTATTTAACAACTTTATCATTATTATTTTAATACTTATTATTATTTTAGTTATTTATTAATAAATTATTAATTTTAAAATAATTTAAAAAATAATTTTTATTTTTTCCCTCCTCTTCTGTCCCTCGCATGCCACAACCCCCCTAAACTTAGTCGCTCCACCCCGACCTTAGTGGTCGACCCTCCCCCTCGGGCCCTGGCGATCCACCCTCGACCTCCATGCGACTAGCCCCTCGAGCCCCGATGCTCCACCCCTGTCAGTGCCCCCCTCATATTTTTAAATTATTTTTAAAAATAATATTTATCATTATTTAAATTTAATTATTTTATTATAAAATAATTATTTAAATAATTTATTTAACAGCTTTATCATTATTATTTTTATAATACTTATTATTATTTTATTTATAAATTATTAATTTTAAAAATAATTTAAAAATAATTCTTTATTTTTCCCTTCTCCTTCCCTTGCACGCCGCAAAACCCCCCCAAATCTGGTTGCTCCACCACCGACCATCTACCCCCGGCCCCGACGGCCGTCTCCTCCACCCTTGAGCCCCAATGCTCCACCTTCGGCCTCCGCACCACTAGCCTTGACCATCTCCTCCTCCGGGCCCCAGTGGCTGTCTGCGGGAACACAAAACCCCCCCATCCTCTGCCCCAGTCTTGGTGGCCGTACCCTCCCCCATCGGGCCCAACGGTTCACCCTAGGCCTCTACATGACTAGCCCCCTCCTCTCCCCATAAGCTCCGGTGGCTGTCTATAGGAACACAAACCCCCCTTCGGTCCTCCACCCCTGACCCCGATGGCCGTCCCTCCCCCTCAGGCCCCGACGGTCCACCCTCAACCGAAACCCCCCTCCCCGCTCCTTCCTTCCCCATAGAGCCACAAAAAAAAGTGTTTACCTTTGAAGTCGGTGGCTGTGGTAGCGAAGACGACTATGGCAATGTACCCGACGGTGAGAGTGGTGATGACCACGATAATGTACCCAATGATGATGGTGGTGATGATCGACGGTGAGAGCGACAACGGCCAAGGGAGAGGGAGGGAGAGAGGGAAATGGGGGAGTGGGAATGGGTTTGGCAGGGAGCCGGTTCCAGGGAAATAGTAGGGTAAGGGCGGGAGATGAAATCGCATGGAGGGAAATGGGTTCGTCGAATTTTATATTTGCATGTATTTATCGATGCAAATTTTACATTGGTAATAACAGTTATTATCTACGCAAGTATATACCGTCGGCAAATACAATATTCACCTATGCTAAATTAGCGTCGGCAAATATTTTACTAAATTAAAAATTAATACAAAATAAATTTTTGATGATGCTAATTTAGCATGGAAAATTATCCTAATTACCCATGCAACTTTTAAGCAAAGCAATTATGCTCATTTGCTATGAAAGCTATACGTCGGCAAATATTTTTTATTGATTTTTAGATAAAAAATAATTTATTGTTATCTAAATAACTGATATAATTTTGAAGTTTAAAGTCCATCTTCACCATTCATCATTTAAATAATTATCATTAAAGTGTCATCACAAAAGACCACCTCGATTTGATAGTCCTAGCTATATCATCAATAAAATTTGATTTCGACGGCCACGAACGATCGCATGATGATCTGATAGATAGAGATTATTGATGGATCTAAAAATTTATCACAATGATCTTGATAATATTTGTAGCATACTATTAAAATTTTACTTCAATTGGACATCATTATTATGACTAATTTAGCACAAGATGATTTTCACTGTTAAATAAAAAATGAGTGATCAAAAGGCCAAACGGCATTCGATTAAGGAGATTTTTTAGATAAATGATCTTTGCTACTACTTTTATCTTTTGTATGATGATGATCATAAAATAGTGCAGGATGTTATAAAACAGGATAGAAAGTCCTGAAACAATATCGGAAGTCACAAAACAATGCAGATAGACATTGTCGGATGTCATGAAAGAGTGAAGAAAGTCATAAAATAGAACAAAAAGTCATAAAAGAATGTCGAAAGTCATGAATCAGTGTTAAAAATCATAAAATATTGATAGAGTTCATAAAATGGTGAATCAAATAGGAAACAGTGCTGGAAGTCACAAATTAGTGGAGGAAGTCATAAAATAGTGGCATCGGATGTCATGAAACAATATCAAAATTGATAAAATAATGGAAGAATTGATAAAATCATATCGAAAGTTATGAAACAGTTGTTAGATGTATGTCCTAGAATCTAATATAGTTGACATATTGTAATTAATCTAAGATATAATTTTGTACTTAATACATTAATTTGATCAATAAAAAGATAAATTTATTTTTATTCAAGTGTGATGTGTCCTTAAATCATCCATAGAATTAATTTCGATATATATTCTCAAAGAGTTGAGAATTAGAGACATATATTTAATTTCTAAATACTTTCGATCATAGAATCATCATGAGGACGGTGATCGATCCGGATAGACTGGCACACAGATCACTTTTTTTGGGATAGATAGGTCTCTAGTCTACAGTATAGAGACACTGGATGATGAGTGCGGATAGTTGTTAGAGAATAACTAGTACTGAGCGTGATCATACGAAAGATCACTTAGATTTCTATTCAATCTCAGTGATTATCTCGATGCTATAGTTATGTGACTAGTTCATTGACTTGAGATGGTCCTACTACTCACAGTGAGGCTGCTGGAGTTTGTTTGATATATAAACATGGGTCTCAATGAGCCTTTGTAGTGGATGTTGGCGACAGTTGATCCACTGTAGGAGTAAGGTGTGCATCAAGATGGGATCTATCGACCTTGATAGAGAGGAGTAGTCCTATGAGATTTGAGAGGTAAAGTCTTAGAGTCTGTGGCCACAACAGTATGATTGATGGACAAGAGTTTCCATAGAAGTCACAATTGAACTTGAGTTGATCAAATCTATTATATGACTGATGTTGAGATTTGATGATTTATCTATAACCTACCATCTAGTCAGGACTCACGATAGAGGGACTGAATCACACATTAACTATACCTAGAGGTTCTTTTTGATTCAACTGGGTTGCCACTACATACTGCTAGGTATCACCAGTGGATTGCGAGAGCTCACTAGGATTGTTCTGGATCGACAATTTTTGATGAGTTGAGTGGAATTATTTTGATCCATTGAAAAGAGTTTTAATAATACTTTGATAGAGATCATTGTATATCTCACTACCAGATAGAATTGAACCTATGAGGTCACACAACAAAGAGATTAGGCTTGAAATTAATAATTGAGCTTATGAAGTGTCAATTGAGTTTAGAGAAACCTGATTGGGTTAAGGTAACCTTGCTAGCACATGGTTGGATCCAATTTTCTTTTATATTTAGTATTTTTTATTTGATAAGATAAATTAATTTAATTATTTACTAATAATCTAAATAAATTAGATTCATTGGACTTC
>KE507756.1:46783-60065 GCA_000441515.1 Elaeis oleifera
GTATCATTTGATCACGAACAGATTTAAGGACTAAACGATAAATCCTCCTTTGTCGAGTCTAAATAGTCCTAAGGACTTCACCACAACATAGGAGTTCATTAGAAGATAAATATTTGTGATGAAAAAAAGCCAAAATAATTTTATTAATTCATAATTTGTGTATATATACAAAAATGAGCACAACTGTCAACAGACTGACGATTGGTTTTGGGACACTATTCCCAACAATGGAACCCCATCAAGTAAATGGTAGTGGGTATATGCCGTAGATGGCTATGATTCTCCTCCATCTCATTAGAATGGAGGGCAAATCCAAAAACACCCCTATCAGTGGCAACCCTAATCTCTGGTATAAATAGATAACCATTAAGCATCCAAATGTATGAGAGCATCACATCTAGAAAAGAGGAGAGAGAACCAATGGTTGTGCTGTGCAGAAGAGAGGGCATGTGAGAAAGAGTTTCTTCTATCTCTTGTACTCCCGTAACTTTTGATTATATAGTGAAAATCGTTAGATGTATGTCCTAAAGTTAATATGACTGACACATTGTAATAAATGTAGGACATAATTTATACTTAATTATTGATTTGATCAATAAAGGATAAGGTTGTTTCATTTAAGTATGATGTATCCTTGAATCATCCATAGAATTAACTTTCGATACATATTCTCAAGGTGTTAAGAATTAGAGACATGTATATAATTTCTAAATACTTCCAGTCATAGTATCATCATGAGGATAGTGATCGATTCGGATAGATCGACGCACAGATCGCTTCCTTCGGGGTAGATAAGTCTCTGATTTATAGTATAGAGATACTGAGCGATGAGTACGGATAGTTATTAGAGAACAACTAGTACTGAGCGTGATCATATGAGAGATCATTTGAATTTCTACTCAATCGTCAGTGATTGTCTCGATGTTATAGTTTTATGAATAGTTCTTTGACCTACGATGGTATGATTGCTCACAATAAAACTGCTAAATTTTGACTGATATATAAATATGATCTCAATGAGTTTTTATAGTAGATGTTGGCCATAATTGATTTACTATAGGAGTAGGGTATGCATCTAGATAGAATCTATCGACTTTGATAGAAAGAAGTAGTCCTATGAAATTTGAGAGGCTAAGTCTGAGAGTCTGTGGCTATAGTAGTGTGATTGATGAAAATTTTTTTATGAGGATCGTAATTGGACTTGAGCTGATCAAATCTATCATATGATTGATGATAAGGTTTGATGATTTATCCAGGACCTGCCATCTAGTCGAAACTCATGATAGAAGGAGTGAATCATATGTTAACTACACCTTGAGATTCTTTTTTGGTTCTACTGGATTGCCACTACATACTGCTAGGTATTACTGGTGGATGGTGAGAGCTCATTAGGATTGCTCAAGATCGATAATCCTTAATGAGTTAGAGTGGAACTGTTCCAACCTATTGAAAGAAGTTTCAATAATACTATGATAAAAATCATTGTATATCTTACTACCAGATAGAATTGAATCTATGAAGTCATACAACAAAGAGATTAGACCTAAATAAGCAATTGAACTTATGAAGTTTCAATTGGATTTAGAGAAATCTTATTGAGTTTAGGGTAATCTTGCTAACACACAGTTGAATCCAATTTTTCTTTACATTTGAATTTTTATTTGATAAGATTAATTTAATTAATTACTTGCTAGTAACCTAAATGAATTAGATTCATTGGGCTATAATTGTTGGATATCTAGGGTTTTGGATCAAATGAATTAAGGGTTCAAACCCTTAATCAATTTCTTTGATAGTTTTGATTGGGAGCCACTTGATTTGATCAAGTTGGGTGTGCCCACCTATTAGAGGGCATGTTGGACCAGCATGGGGTATCCCCCAGGCCCCATGTGGCGTATGTATTTATGGGTACAAAGGCTCCAATAGTTGGCACCAACAGGATTTCCTAAAGGAGGTCAAATAACTAAAGAAATAAAGATTCCTAATGCAAGTAGAACTTGTATTAAGTGATTGTTTGATTTTGAATAGGATTCAAACCTTATACCTATTTAAAAAGATCTTCCCTAAGGCTCCTAAGAACTGAGTTCTAGCACCCCATGCCTCCTTTAGAAACTCCCCATGCTCCCTCTTCTTCTCCCTCTCTTCTCTCCTTAAGGTCCCAACACCCAAGGGTGTTGGGCATCCCATATCTCCATGCCCAAGAGGAGCTTGGGCATCCTCTTGCTTGGTAGTTTTTAGACCTTGATTGCTTCATAATCAAGAGAAGAAAAGCAAGAGAAGAAGAGAAAAAAAGATCAAGAAAGGATCAAAGAGTTGATCACGATCTAAGCTTCGATCAGATTCACAGGCTGATTTTCTTAGAGAAAAAAATCAATACTAAAGAGGGCTATTCCAGGCTGATCCTAAGTGGATACCCATAGAAACTGGGTACTTGTACAGCTAAGAAAGAACCTACTCTCTTCTAGATCCAGATTTGAAGAAAAAAATTATGAAACAGGTATGTGATCTGATCACATATTCAATTTCAGTATAAAATTCAGTATGTGTTCAATTTTGGTATATGAAGTAGATCCTAGCATTCTATATTTTATGCATGCATGATGTAGATTAAAAGAAGTTTTAATCTTCTATTCTATTGTATTATTTAGAAAAAAATTTTGAAACATACATGCATGTCCTGACATAAAATTCCAACAAAAATATCTCTATACGATGGTGGACGTAGGAATAAGAGACTCCGAACCATGTAAATTCCTATGTGTTCTTGTATATGTGTGATTTACTGTCCCTTTCTTCTTCCTCCTACTATTTTTGGCATCTCGCTGCGCACAGGGCCGAGCCCTAGTTCTTAAGAAAACCAGATTTGAGATAAAGAATTTCTTCTTTTTTTGTAAAAAAGTAGAGTAATATTAATCTGATTCTAATAGTAAGCTATCTGATATCAATTATTTAAATTTTAATTTGAAGTCCTCTTTAAATATTTTGATAATTTTCTTGAAAAAATCAGCTTGATATCAACTTCAAAAGATTCAAAAAGAACATTTTTCAAATTCATTTCTTGATAGCAATTGATTGTCAAAAATGGTGATAGGATTAAAACATGCAAAGTATGAATGAATTTTTCCAAACAAATCAAATGAATAGAACCATCAAAATACTCAAATAAATTCATATGACTAAATCAAGATAAGCAAGGTACGAATATTCATCAATAACTTCTCTTTTAGGATCAATAATGATTTCTCTTATTAACTTCAAAAGTCATTTCTCCTTCTATTTAATAATAAATGCTAAAAAAATTATTTTCTTAATTCTCCTCCTTTTCTTCCAAATCATGCATATTCAACTTAACTTAATCAAGCAATCATTTCTCCCCCCTTATTTATAAACAAAGCATATGTTCAAGCAAGCAAATAGACATAAGTATAAGCATCAAACATAATGAATTTCCATAAAAAGTTATATTTCTTTATTTTCATTAATTAGCAAAATATGATTATAGAATATGATGAAAATATGAAAATATATCAGATGTATGGGAGCTATATCCCATATAGATGCCAAAAATAAATTGTTAGAGTCACTAAAGCTTTATAAAGAAATCCTAGCATCTTAATCTAGATCAGGACAATCTTATGATAATGGTCTAGGCTGACTAGAAATCATAAGTCGACTCCTTAGATCCAAGAGTCAACTCCTCGATACAGAAAACAGTTCAAAAATTTTGATTCAAAGAAATTGGCTCAAATAGAATAGCGATCAAAGGCAAATCAAATCAACGATCAAAAATAATATCAAGATAAATGAATCAAGTGGGGGATCAAGAATCAATCAATTCAAATGAGATCAAATCAAGGAAAACTATATAAAGGCTCTAAGGGTGAGGTTCAAATAGGAGATTAACAAAACCCTAAAGATTAAACTAAGAAACTATTAAGATGCAATGATTTATCATGCAAATCAACAACATCTTGAAAATGATCTTTTATGAGTAAATGTTTTATTTTGAAGTTCTTAGAGCTTACAATTTTGAGAAATTTTAATAATTAGGTATCTTATAAGAATGCCAAAATTTAATTCATAAGATTTACACATAAATAATCTGTTATGCAATCAAGCTTATTATGATTCAACTTTCTTATATAATTAACAATCAAAACAACAATAATTAAGAGAGCATGCAAATTTTAACATATGCTTGTAATGATCAATACATGAAAGCATTCAACACAAAGAATAAAATCATCACATTATACATGCATAATATTTTAATGGAACATCAAAATCAATCAATTAATTAAAATAATTTCAGCTATCAATGATGGCATGATGTCAAAAAGTTTAGCTTTTATCAAACATTATCATCCATCCATTTTGAGTTATAAGCATCCATTTTTTAAGAATTTACTCTTTTCAAAGTGTTGGATGCTTGGCACACTTATAAAATTATTTTTTAGATTTTCGTACCCAAGCTTTCTTGGATCCATAGAAGTTAGTGCACATGATTCTTTTTAGAATCTAAATTGTTTAATAAGTATGACCATTTCTATTGATATTACATTCAAAAATTTTACGGTCTCTTTTGTTATTTTTGAAGCAAACTGTTACTGTAGATTCTTGGTTTGGGCCGAAGTTGCTAGAGTGTGACAGAGCCCGATGAGGATGATGGTGACCAAACCTGCAAAACAAGCATCCGATAGGAGGAGGTTTCAGTAGAAACTCTCCGACGCTCAAGTCAGAAATCTAGAATAGGTGAGAAGGAGCATGCATGAGAGTTTGCATACCTTAGGGGTCCTCTGGTTACCTCTATTTGTAGAGGTGAGAGCCATGGATTTGGCAGGTGGCACCACCTCACCTGACACATAGCCAACCGCTCTCAAGAGTGGTGTGATTTGATGGAACCTTATTCGGTGCATAGCTGACCGTCATCAGGAGTGGCATGATTTGATGTTGAGTGATGAGATTTGATAGGATTGCATAGGAGACTCCTATCAGTCTTCCCAAATATGGTGACCGACATGGGTAGAAATGGATGTGGCTTGAAGTCCTATCGAGTGTACTATTGGAGGCAAGGATCAATGATAGATCTCTTGGTCAGAGGTGATGTTTGGGTTGGAACCCTTCCCAGATCGACATCCGATGTCTGGATGTCTCTCTAAGGATGTGTGAGATGTCAGGTGTATCAATCGACAATCTAATGTGAGGGTCGGCGAACCCTAAGATCGATGGCTCAAGTGAGGGTCCGCAGCTTGTGGACCAAGGTGCTGGTGAGAAGTCGGAACCCCATCTACAAGTCGCAGTCGATGTCTAAATCAGCACAATTAGAGTTTGCCCATATCTTCAGATCAAGCACCGGAGCTTTCTCCGTAATGGAATCCATGTCAACATGGACCATGGGATCTTATTCTTGGTGACCGAAAGAATCCCGACTTGGAGGTCAGTTGGAGGTCGACCTGGAGGCCTAAATTAGGGGTCGGTTAGTCCAAGCTGATGTGATCATTTCCCTCTGGCTTCCCATAATGGACCCATTATTGTCTTTGCATCTCCACTACCCCAAGATCAGGGGATGAGTTTTGAGGTTCATGGCTAAGGTGACACAATCCCATAATACATTTCCTCCCACTTTCGAGTCTGAAGTGGTTTCTTCGGATGGAGGAAGTAGTGGACCGAGGAAGTAGAGCCCCAATCAGGTGGATGGATCCGAGCCATCTAATCTTCGAATGAATTATCATGCCATTTTGGGAGTTTGGACCTTGATTTATTGAGTTGTGTTGTCCTTATGATTGATTTTAATAATTATAAATTTAAAAATTATGATACTAATCATGTATTTAAAATAAATTTAGGATTTTAAAGTATTCAAATAAAGAAATCATCCTTAAAAGAAATCTTCTTAAGATGCTAAGCCAGAGCACTTCAAAAATGAAATTCCATAAATCTGGCTTAGAGGAGTCGACCCTATGGAAGAGGAGTCTACTCTGATACATTGGAACAAGACTGCCATGTGCTCGAGTTGATTCATGAACAATAAGAGTTGACTCTATCAATAAAGATAGAAAGCTGCATTTTCATGATCCCAGCTTGGGTTGACTTCAGGACAGCTAGAGTCAACCTCTAAGGAATTGGGGTCAACCCTTGGCATGGAACAGCACTAAACTGTAAGAGAAAAGAAATTAAAATAAAAAATATTTAAATTTGTGAAAGCTTCATTGAATACCCTTGAAGAAAAGAAAAGAGAGGGTTTTATATACTAAATTCAGAGAGCTTTCAAAAGTGATCATCTCCAACTTCTTCCACATCCTCTCAAGCTTCAAATAAGAGAAGTTCAAGCATCTAAAGAGCAAATCATCAGCATATTCTCAGTGCTTCAAAAAGTTTAATTTTTATTTTATTTTATATTAAATTTTATTCTTATTTTTATTTTCTTTATAAATTTTGTTTGGGAGAAAAAAATTTGAAATGAAGGTCCATCCAAGTCCAGAATTAGATAATATAAATTTTGGTTGGTGAACCTATAAAATCAACTAGATTGATTGTGAATCTAAAAAATAATCGATGTATAGTTTGGTTGGTGATCTCAGAAATTAATTAATTTTTTTTATGAGTTTGGTAAAGAAATGCACTGTAATTGGGCTAACTACAGTGAAATTTTTAAGGATTGCTTGGGGAGTAGATGTAGATGTGGAGTTGTACCGAATCACTATAAAATTCTTATCTTTATGTTGTGCTTTGTATGTTGTTTTAATTCTTACTTTACTTTTATTATCTCAATTCTACTGCAACATAATTGCACACACCCCATAATCACTTAAGATAGCTTAAATTGAAGCACATGATTGTTTAGATATTAATTTGATTGAAATTTTTTAAAAACCCAATTTATCATCCTTGGATTGCTATCTTCTTGGACAATAATTGGTATCAGAGCTGGTACTCTAATATTTATTATTGATCTAGTAGTCTTAAGCCAAAGATCATGGCAATCTCAATTGAATTTTTTTTGGAAGACCATTCTATAGATAGACCCACTATTTAATTAATTAAATTACATCTATTGAAAAATTCAGATGAAATTTTATACCAGCTTATGATTATAATTTATATAAGATTATAGTCAATGACCCACACACACCCAATGCATTGGTTGATGATAAAAAATAATCTAGTTGAATGTTAAGACCATAAATATGCTTTATTATTCATTGGATATAAATGAATTCAATCTAATTTTTTCTTGTATTTCAGCAAAATAAGTTTGAAAGAAATTGAGAACAACTTATAAGGAAGTAAATCAAAAAGAAGAATCAAACTCTCAAGAAGATAAGAAAGCTCTCCCTAACATATGTCTCATAGCTCATAAGGATGAAAAGAAGAAAAAGAAGAAGAAACAAAGGAGAAAGAAAGCAATGATTAAGGGGGAGCAAGACAAAAATAAGAAAAATGAGAAAGAGAAAGAAATTATTGCAAATCTATACCTCATGGCTTAAAATAATGAGGTAAATATTAAAAAAATTTTAAATTTTTTTTTGATAAATTATTAGAAGCCTTTCATGAATTAATGAATAAATACAAAAAGATAAAGCTAAAAATTAAAGAGCTTAAAATCTCAAATCTATTTTTGGCTAAAGAAAAGGATAAACTTTTGATTGAAAAAGAAGATCTTTTGAAAGAAAAGAATTCTTTAGTTGAAGACAAAGAAAGTCTTGTAAAATCTGAAAAATTCTTTATAGAAAAAAATACTAAACTAAGAAAAGAGACTAAAACATTGAAGATTATGCTTGAAAAATTCATAATTGGTTCACAAAAGCTTCAATTGATTTTAAATAATCAAAATGCTATTTCTGATACAGTTAGAATTGATTTCAATCCTTCAAGAAATAGAAATTTATCAAAAATATGTTTAGTAAAGCTTCACTTAATCACATACTTTTAAATGTAACAAAGTTGGCTACAGAATTTTAGAATGTAATACTAAAAGAATTGATTATACTTTGATTAACAAATTAGAATTTTAAAAAAAATCATGTGCGCTAACTCCAATGGACCCAAGAAGGCTTGGATATCAAAGTTTAAAAAATAATTTTGCAAGTATGCCAAGCATTCAAAGGTATGAAAGGTATGAATTCTTGAAAATAGATGCTTAAAACTTAAAATAGATGGATGATGATATTTCTTTTACATTATACCTTCTTTGTTTATTAAATTTATTTTCTTAATTGATTGATTTTGATGATTTTATGTTATCCCCAAGAATGATTTTAATGATCATAAAATATTAGAGCATATTTCAATACTAATATCTTTCAAAATTTATCAAAATATTTTATAATAGAAAAAGGCCGTTAAGAGACTCTTAACACAATTGAAGATCATTTGAGTCAAAAGAAACTAAGTTTGGAGAGATTTAGCATAAGAAAACTAGCCCAATGTATTCAAGCCAACTCACCCAAGAAATCGAGCTGACTTTAGCATGGTACACCTTCACTATTTTGATTTGGCACATAGTCGAGCTGGCTCGAGATGGATCTGAACAGGCTCTTTCATGGTAATAGAGAAGATATTTTTGGGTTCTGATGGTTGATCCAGCTCGAAACTAGAAGCGAGCCAACTCTATCAGGTCGATAGAAAGAAGAGTTTTGAAGAATGCAAGTCAAGCTAGCTCGAAGATAGATCCGAGCTGTCTTTCTCAAAAAAATAGAATGTAGATTTTGAGAAATACTGTTCGAGCCAACTCGAAGTCAATCCGAACCGACTCGATGCTATCTGATAGCCTTAATAGCTACTTCTGTAGATGCCATTTTCATTCAGAACAAGCTTCCAACGGTTATTTCCACCTCCAATAGTCATAAATGGCTAGGAACAAGTCCAAATCACTCAGAACTTTGAGGGAATGGATAAGAGATAAAAGAGAAAGCCAAGAAAATGCAAGAGACATACTGTTCATCTGAAAAAGATAGAAAATCTGCATTAATTGCCATCAAAAGTGTTCGCTAACTTTCAATCAGTATTCTCTTGATTCTTTGAGAGCATTAAAGAGCAGACAATGAGCTTTGATTGCAAGCATTCAAATCCACAACCACTTGGCTGCAATGACAACAAATCAGCTCAATTTGAGGAGTAAATTTGTTAGAATTCTTTCTTCTTTTTTTTTGAATTGTTGTATTTAGGTTCAACTGAAACTCAAACTAAGGGATAGGTTGAATTCAGTCCTTGAATTAGATTATGAGCCTTTGGTTAAGGTTTGTAAAGGTTATGGTTGGTGCTCCTAATTTAAAACCCACTGAGTTTGTGGATAGTGGGCCCGACAAAACTTTCCAATTATAATCTTGATGAGATTATAGTGAAATTCTCAAAGAGATAGATTGAGGAGTGGACGTAGGTGCTGGAACTATATCGAACCACTATAAAATCTATGTGTTTTTGTGTGTATGGCTTTCACTTCCTCTTTTGCATACTCATTTATATCTCACAGCATCACTTCACTAATCTTTAAATTGGTTATCTGTGCACATATTTGTTTTAATTTTAAAACCCAATTCACACCCCCCCATCGCTCTTGGGTTGTCCAGTTGGGCAACTATTAGTACTAGAGCCTTGGTTCTCTGCTAATTATTGATCTCACGATCTAGAAAAAAAGATTATGACAACTCAATTGGGAAGCTCACTTGTCGAAGGGCAGTCCACCAATAAGCCATCTCTTTTCAATGGATCGAATTACACCCATTAGAAAGCTCGCATGCACATATTCATACAAGTCCTTGATTATGATATGTGGAGTATCATAATCAATAGATCACATACACCTACGATCATTGTGGATGGTATTGCTAAACCCAAATCTGAGAAGTATTGAAATGAAATGGATAAGAAACTTGCCCAACTGAATACCAAGGCAATGAATGTACTTTATTGTGCCCTTGATGCTAATGAGTTTAACCAAATTTTCACATATAATTCAGCAAAAAAATTTGGACAGACTTAAGGTAATATATGAAGGGACAAATCAAGTAAAAAAAATCAAAAATCAACATGCTTGTGCATCAGTATAAATTATTTAAAATGGATTCTACTGAATCAATTACTAGCATATTTACATGCTTTACTGATATCATTAATGAACTAAAAAGCCTAGGTAAAGTTTATGATAATAGTGAATTGGTGAGGAAGATTCTCAAGTCATTGCCTAGAATGTGGAAAGCAAAAATCACAGCCATTCTAGAGGTGAAAGACTTAAACAAATTGCTACTAGAGGAGCTGATCGAATCCCTAATGACACACAAATTGGTAATGGGGTAGAACAATGAAGATGAGAATCAAAAGAAGAAAACAATCACCCTAAAGTCTACTATAGTTGAAGAAGATGGAAGTCAGTCCTCTGAAGATGATGATGATGGTGAAGACATGGCACTTGGAATCAAAAAGTTTAAAAATTTGTGGAAAGAAGAAGGCAAGGATTCAAGAGAAAGAACCTGACCAAGGGAGAGCTGAGCAAAGAGAAAGAAAAGAGAAGGAACCACCATAATGCTACGAATGTAAGAAATCAGGATACTTTAAGGCTGATTATCCAACCTTGAAGAAATCATTCAAAAGAACTAAGAAGAAAGTCATGGTAGCAATATGGACCGACAGTGATGAGTCTAACTCTGAAGAGGAAATCCAAAATGAAACAAATTTTGTCTTATGGCCTTGGATGATGAGGAATGCCTTACAGCCAATGGATCAAAATGAAAGTGATATTTGGATAGCAACTGTTCAAGGCATATGATGGCTGACAAGAAGCAATTCCTCACCCTTGAGAAAAAAGAAGGGGAATAGTCACCTTTCGCGATAATGGCAAAGGAAAGATCATTGGCATTGATAAAATTCAGATTACTCCTTCAACCTTCATTGATAATGTACTGTTAGTTGATAACTTAAAACATAAT
Source organism: Elaeis oleifera (assembly GCA_000441515.1). Classification (NCBI taxonomy): domain Eukaryota; kingdom Viridiplantae; phylum Streptophyta; class Magnoliopsida; order Arecales; family Arecaceae; genus Elaeis; species Elaeis oleifera. The sequence continues at coordinate 57,709 of KE507756.1, forward strand.
CTGCTTAGTATTAGTCAATTATGTAACAAAATTTAAAGTAGTATTTAAATTTTTTCTTGTATAGTCACTAGTCCCTTTGATAATAGTATCAAATTTATTAGACATAGGTGTGGCAACATCTACTTGATTGATCTCGAGAGATAGCCATGAAGAGTGGCCAATATCTTGTTGTTAAGGATGCTAAGATCAATGAAGCTAGTTGGTTATGATATCGTAGATTAGGACATGCTAGCATGCATACTTTATCGAAATTGACTGCTAAAGATTTAGTTAAAGATTTATCCAAATTGAATTTTGAATATGATCATATTTGTGATGTATGTCAATTTGATAAATAAACTAGGAAGAGTTTCAAATCTAAAAATATAGTTTTAACTTCTAGACCACTTAAACTAGTTTACATGGACTTGTTTGGACCCACTAAGACTACAAGTCTTGGTGGGAAAAAATATAGACTTATGATAATCGATGATTTTTTATATTTTACTTGAGTTTTATTTTTGACACACAAAGATGAAATTTTTTTTTACTTTTTAAAATTTTATAGAAAAGTTTTAAATGAAAAGAATTCAACTATAGTTTGTATTTGTAGTGACCATGGCACTGAATTTGAAAACAAACTTTTTGAAGACTTTTGCAATAAAATGGTATTGAACATAATTTTTGTATCAAAAATTTTACAACAAAATGGTGTAGTTGAAAGAAAGAATAGTATCCTAGTAGATATCGCCCGTATCATATTATGTGAAGGAAAACTATCCAAATATTTTTGAGTTGAAGCCATAAACACAGCATGTTACATCCTTAATAAAGTTTCAATCCGACCAATTTTAGAGAAAACTCTCTATGAGTTTTAGACAAAAAAAGACCTAACATTAACTACCTTCATATTTTGGTTGCAAATATTTATTTATAATAATGGAAAACATAATCTAGATAAATTTTATGCTAAGGTGGATGAGGGTATCTTTCTTGGATACTCTACATCTAGTAAAGCATGTAGAGTCTTCAACAAACACACTTTGGTTGTTGAAGAATTTATTCATATTATCTTTGATGAAGCTAATGATTTATATTCGAGAAAGGAAGATATGTATGAAGATGATGCAGAAATTCTAGAAAATGGAATGAAGGAGCTAAATTTGAAGGAAGATCTACCCAAGATGAAGATGAAGGAACAAAGGATACTGAGCAAGAGAAGAATGCTGAATAAGAGGTACTCCAAAGGCATAGTGATCTACCCAAAGAGTGAAGGTATGCACACAATCATCCAAGAGATCTAATTATAGATGATCCTTCACAAGGGTAAGAACTAGATCTTCTTTTAGAGATACTTTTAATTATCTTGCATTTGTCTCTCAAGTTAAATCCAAATACATAGAAGAGGCTGAAAATGACTCAAATTAGATACTTACTATGCAAGAGGAGCTAAATCAATTTGAAAAAATAATATCTGAATACTAGTTTGTAGACCTATGGATCATCCTATTATTGAAACTACATAGATTTTTATAATAAATTGGATGAAAATGATAATGTAGTTAGAAACAAAGCTACGTTAGTGACCAAGAGATATAATCAAGACGAAGGGATTGACTATGATGAAACATATGTTTCTATAACAAGACTAAAGGTGATTAGATTGTCACTTGCTTTTGCTTGCTATATGAATTTTAAATTATTTCAAATAGATGTGAAAAGTATCTTCTTGAATGGTTATATCACTGAAGAAGTATTTATAGAACAATCTCCTGAATTTGAAGATCACTCATTTTCAAATCATATTTTAAATTAAATAAAGCTTTATACGGCCTAAAACAAGCACCCAGGGCGTGGTATGAAAACTTTAGCAAATTTTTGTTAGAAAATAAATTTAATAGAGGTAGTGTAGATGCAACACTATTTTGAAAAAAAAGATAATGACCTTCTTATAGTTCAAGTTTATGTGGATGACATCATTTTTGGAGCTATTAATGAGGATCTTTATCAAAAATTTACTGAGTTAATGCAAGAAGGATTTGAAATGAGCATGATGAGAGAGTTAACCTTCTTTCTTGGGCTTCAAATCAAATAAACAAAGGAAGAAATCTTCATTAACCAAATCAAGTATGTTAGAGAAATACTTAAGAAATTTAGGATAGAGAATACAAAAGTAATGGCACGCCCATGAGCCCATCATGCAAATTGGACAAAGATGAAAATGATAAAAGTATAAATGAAAAGCTCTACAGAGGTATGATTGGTTCTCTACTTTACTTGACTGTAAGTGTTGGGATGCGCAGGGATTTCATGTATGCATTTCAAAAATTTTATAGTAAAAAATATTAGATTAAATTATTTAATCTATAAATATATGC
>KE507757.1:37287-54827 GCA_000441515.1 Elaeis oleifera
GCAGGAGTTCGGAGAAGGCGTCCGGTTCCGTAGGAGTCCGGTTGAATCTGCTCGCTCCCATAGGAGCTCGGCTGAGGTGGACCGGCTCCCGTAGGAGTCCGGACCGGATCCGTTCGCTCCCGTAGGAGCTCGGACGAGGTCTGGCGCTAGCAGCGACCTGTTGTTGGGGGAAGTTCGGCCGTTGATAAATCCCGAAAGGAGTTCAGCCTGACGTCGGTCACTGTAAGGGATCGGTCGATAACGGAGCTCGGTGGGCACTGTAGGAAGTCGGCAGACAATCAGAGCCCCGGGGCATTTGGGGCAATCTGACAGGCGCCCGCAAGATCCACCTTCGGGAAGCCTGGATGGGTGCCACCTGTCGGGAACTTCGGCCGAGGGTATTTTATACCCAACACCGGTAATAGTTGGTAAGCCACCATCCTAAAACTTTGATCCATTAAGATCTCATCCTAAACCTATAACTCTCATCATCCAGGTATACGTCCCAGTTACTTGACCATCATACTTGGCATGCTGATTTGTACCTCTGGTATATTGGTCTATACTCTTTATATATTGGCCTACAGTCTTGGCATATCGACCTGCACTTTTGTCTTTTTGACCTACACCCTTGGCATACTAGTTTGTTCTCTTGATATATCAATTTATATTCTTGATATTTTGGCCTAGTAATCAATCTTCTTTTAATGTAGTAATCAATCTAGTAACAGCCGAACATTGGCATCTCTCTAGTAGTAATCGATCTAGTAACTATGTGTTTCATCCTTTTGTCCCAGTACTTCAGCCTTAACCAAGTATAACTTGATCTATTAGCCATGTATTTCAGCCTACTAACCAATTAATTCAATCTATTAATTATGCACCTGATCTGTACCTTGGTGTATATTTGATTAAAGGTAGACATCCTTCTAGAATCTTTATTCGGCCTACAAAATATGTTCCATCTGAAGATCTATCATTACCTAGTTTCTATTGGACAGCCTTTTAGGGATTGATCGATCTTCGTAGCACAACCATTGTTATGGACGTGGTGCAAACAATTATATTATAAATAGTCTGTTAATTGCCCACTTCTAATATCAATACTTGTCCATAAGTGGTGTCCGCTTTCTCTGATGGCTTCACTGATTAGAGCCCACTTTTCTTGTACTCTCTTATATTCTGATAGCGATCGTACCTGGTCCAATATCATGAAACCCTCGCTAGACTGATAGGAAAAGACTATAGGTTACTACATTTGATTGGTCCCCAGTTTGATACAATAGGTCATGGCTTGGGCTATCTTCGGCGGCTGCTCGACCTGCCCCGGCCAATGCTCTCCTCACTCAACCAATGAGATGTCTCGTACATATTAGGCTGATGCTTTGCTAATCTATTTGTTCTTTGGGTGGAACTCAGTGGTGTCATAGCTTTGGCTTCTAAGCATAGCGTTGAAATTGGATTGGATATAGTTTAGGATTGGATACCTATATATTAATATACATATATATTTTATTTGATAAATATAAATTTAGATATAGATATTAGTTGGATGTAAAAATTTATGTTCATATTTATTTTAAATAGATATAGATGTAAATCGAATATTAAAAGTGTGGATATAAATATTGGTATAATTTGGATAAGTAAAATATATGATTATGGAATCAAAAAATTATTAAAAGTTTGTTTGGATGTTTAAACCCAAAATCTCATGAAATTCATGGGTTGGACCCAAACAACCAGCTAAATAAGATTGGATTAGGTCTATAATTATAAGAATTCAAAGAACCATGAGAGCAGGCTAGCCCGAATCCAATAAGAAGACAAAAAAAAAATCTCTTGAGATCTTTTTTTTCTCCCTATGGGATTCAAGTTGGCTCACTCCAGTGATTTTTTGGGTTCTTATAATTATAGGTCCAAGCTAGTTTAATTTAGTTGGTTGTTTGGGTTCAACCCATAAATTCCATGGGATTTTGGGCCCAGACATCCAAACATGTCTTAAGTGGAAGATAAATCAAGTTAATAGCATAGTGGTCATTTATTTTTTAAATTATATAAAATTAATAAATTATAAATAGAATTAGATATTTGGATATGGATTAGATAGTTGTCTATCTCTATCCATATTCATTTTTGTTGACAAATATGAATGTGGATATAATTATCAGTTGAATGCTCAAATTTTTATTCAGATTCGGACAGATTCAAATTCAAAATTAAATCTGGATGGATATTATCTAATTTATTTTATCTTTATCTAAATATTTGTTTGGTCATTTGATTCGAGATCCACTTTGATTTCAAACCTTCTATATTTTTCATTTTGTATTGGTATTGTCATGTGATTGTGTATATATTTATCCATTACAGTGGGCTCATTCTGTTGTTCGTGCGGATAAATGATTGATCTTTTTTACGACACTAAATCGAGTATTGAATAGTTTTTAAAATGTTCCAACCACTTCCTTCCATACGCAGCGCATGACATTGTGTTTTGAAAGATGTGCATTGATGTTGCAGAAGAAAAAAATCATTCTTCATTTCGAACTCATCCTTTTTCGTGAAAGATACAACCCGAATGATGCAAACAACAATCCAACCTGAATCTTTTTCTAATCTTTTGAGGGGCAATTCGAACTTAATCTAGTTAAACAGGTTAGACGATGGACCGAGAATAACTTAATTTAGTTTAATGCTCTCGTGGCCTCCATTTCGTTGCCGTCCGTTCCCCCCTGGGTGATATCTTCGGGCCCCGCACCGCACCCTACGGGTTCGGGTTGTGTGTTTCGCGCGAAAGTATGTTCACGTTCTTTCGCGACATCTAAATCTCTCGCACGAAAAATGCAACCCGAATCCAATGTTTATGTGTCCAAGTGGGCTCATCGGTGACGGATGCGGGATGCCAAGTCACTGTGCCGGTCGAGTCAGCTCGGGTGGCCGTCCGAGTCGGACTGAATTCGCGGCCCCACTCGCTCCTTTTAGATAGCTGGGCAGGGCTGCCGTTGTCGCCATCTTTCGGTTGCCAGTTGGGTGGTTTTTTCCGGTCTCTCTTTTACCCAGAGAGAGAGGGAAAGCAGAAACGAAGGGAGACTGATTTCCAGAGTGGTTTCGGGGAGGAGAAGGGGTTTCTCGGCTTCCATTTCCACTTTTCGGTCACGGTAAGGCGGCTTTCCCAGTTGCATCTTCTTCGATCTCTGTTGCTTTTGATCACTGATTGTTTATGTCCATGTTCCGATCTCTTTGTATAACCTTTGGTTCTAAGTTTGTTTTTTTTGTACGTCGGAGTGGTTTTAGAGAATGCATCGCTTTTGTTTCTCTGATTTTTTTTTTATTGGATCTGTTTTTTTGATGAAATCTAAGGTTTCAATCTGTAAATGAGAGAGATCGGGGCGTGTGAGTGCTCCGATGAGTTGCTACTGACTGAGACTTAGTCGTTGGAGTTGGGGCTTTCTCAGTTTGCTCTGATCGGTTGCATGGTTTTGGTTTCTGCTTTGGAGACTGTAGATCTAGCGAGATGGTCGCCGATATGTTACTTTGGTGTTGCTTTCCTTCTCCTTTTATATATTTTGAAGATTTCTGTTGGACTTTGACTGTTTTTTTGTTTCTCCTTTTTGTTGATGAATAATTGTTGGAGTAAACCGACCGACCTCCATAAACCGACTGATCTCCGGCACACACCGACCGACGTCCGACTCTGACCCACTAAACGAACAGATAATCTTGGAAGTGACTACCGACTATATGTCGGCTGAGCAGGCCGACATTGCTTTCAACCGACCGATCGAACCTTCTTATCGACTTGGTGTCGGTAAGTAGCCGATGTTCGGACTCTACAGACAATGGATTACGACCGTCGGTATCTCAAATCTGCTAACCGACAGTCAAACCCCGATATTTAGTCTGTCGGCTTATTCAAGTATAGTATAACCGTCTCAGATGGTTATCCTACGAATATCACGACGTAATCCTCGAAGATTGACAACCCATAATGGGATTACAGCCTAATGATTTTACGCCACTAAATGCGGGGGACCATATCTGACGGTTACAATCATTCTTCCCTATAAAAGAGAGGTAAAGCAACAGTAGGAGTGAGCCAATTTTTATACACTGAGCTCTGTCTCCATTCTCATACTACTGTTGCCCAGTCTCCCCTTCTAACTTAGGCATCGGAGGGTCTCCATTGGAGTGACTCTGGTCAGTGCGGACTTCATTTTGCAGGTGTTCGTTCCGACGAACAGGTGACGAGGGATTGGCAGTAACAGATTGACGCGCCAGATAGGAGAAGACAACGGCAAGAAGGAAACTCGCAATGACAAGAACCAGATCTCAACGATCAATGACGACCGGATCAGCGAGACACTCTTCCCACCGGGAAGAGGTCCCTCCCCTGCCTCCAGTAGCGGAGTCCAGTTCTCCACGCTCCGTAGTTACCACAGATGCTCAGATTGCTGTGATCGTGCAACAAATGAACGTTTTCGTGAAGGCAGTCAAAAGCCTCCAATAGCAGCAAACTCAGCCACCACAACCGTCGGCTGAGCAACCGGTGGCGCATTCAGCACCTTCCAGGCATAGCTGCCGTCATCCACGACGATCTCCGTCTCCTCCATCAGAGCGGCAATCTCGGCTATCTCAACAGAATGAGCAGCGGCACTCGTGGCACTCTCGATGCACCACCCACCATTCACGGTGCCCTTCTCCTTCCCAGTTAGATTGAGCAAGGAAGAGAAAGCGACCACGAACACCGTCTGTCTCTCTCTCTAATTCATCGGGAGGATCAACTCTTGGAGTCTCTCACCACCGGCGGCTTGAAGACTACGAACATAAGTTCGAGGACATCGACCACCGACTAGCCCAGCTCCAGATGAACGGTCAGAAATCGTCAAACGACTTCAATTTTTATACCATCCAGCCTCTCTCCCGATTTATTTTAGACGAACCGATCCTGACTTGGTTCAAGATGCCGTATGTGGAGCTCTATGATGGTTCCACCGATCCAATCGATCACCTCGAGAGCTACAAGTCTCTCATGACAATCCAGGGAGCAACCGACGCCCTTCTGTGTATCAGCTTTCCGGCTACACTTCGGAAAGTTGCTCGGGCCTGATACTCTGGGCTTCGGTCAGGAAGTATTCACTCCTTCGAACAGCTGGAACATTCCTTTGTGGCCCATTTCAGCACCAGCCGGAGGCCGTCACGAACCTCGGATAGTCTCTTTTCGATCAAACAAGGAGAGACCGAAACACTCTGAGATTTCATGGCTCGATTCAACGTAGCCACGCTTGAGGTCAGGGACCTCAATGAAGACAGCCATATCGATCATAAAAAGAGGTCTGAGGAGGTCTCGATTCACGTACTCACTGGATAAAATCCTCCCTCGGACGTATGCTGAACTCTTAGAACGTGCGTGCAAATACATGCACGCGGACAAAGGAGCTTCTGACCGGCGTCAGATAGAAAATAAAGGTCAGAAGAAAAAGGAGAAGAAGAGTGGGGCTCCGATCGAAACAAGTAGGTCCCCATCCAATAAGCGAGCCTCACCCCGACGATGGAGTTCAAGGCCGACATATAACAGGTATAATTCCTATACCCCTCTTTTTGCTCCTCGTGCACAAATCCTCATGGAGATCGAAGGGGCGGAATATCTAGGACACCCTCCGTCGATGAAAGTGAGGAACCGTGACTGAAGGAAGTATTGCCGGTTTCACCGAGACCACGGCCACGACACCGAACAATGCATCCAGCTCAAGGACGAAATAGAAGTCCTGATACGACGTGGCTACCTCAGAAAATATAGGAGGGAGCCGCCGACTCAACCTCCTCCCGATCGACGATCCCAAACGACTGAGGAAGCTGTGAATAACCAACCGACTGCGGGAGTCATTAACATGATCACCAGACGGCTGGACCGGGGGCAACTTTCGATGAGGAATCAACGAAGCGACCAAGACTCCATGATGTAATAACCTTCTCGGAGGAAGATGCTCGAAGAATTCAAACTCTGACGATGATGCTGTTGTTGTTTCAGCAACAATAGTGAATTATGATGTAAAAGGATGCTTATTGATAATGGAAGCTCAACTGACGTTCTATTTTACTCGACCTTCTCTTGAATGAAATTGCCGATTGACCGACTCAGAAAAATCTCGATACCGTTAGTCGGCTTCACTGGAGATGCGGTCACAATGGAAGGAGAAATCATCCTCCCCTAACCGCTGGGATTGAACCACAACAAAGCACCGTCTTCATAACCTTTATGGTCGTTTGAGTACCCTCGGCCTACAACGCCATATTCGAAAGATCCGGACTAAACGCCCTGAGAGCAATAGTCTCGACATACCACCTGTTGGTCTGATTTTCGATCAAAAACGACATCGGAGAAATGCACGGAGATCAACAACTCGCCCGACGCTGTTTCACAATCTCCGCCCAAAACAATAAACCTGAGGACTTCCTGTCGGCCGACAAATTAGACCAAAGGAAGAACCAGGAAAGGGGTGAGCCAGCCAAACAGTTGACTTCCATCCCGATAACAAAAATTTCGAGCAAACAATCCGAATCGGGTCACAATTGTCTGACTCGGAGCAACAACAACTAATCAAATTGCTCAAAGCCAATGCCGATGTCTTTGCTTGGTCGGTAATGGACATGCCCGGCATTCCTCCAGAAATAATGACTTATCGGCTCAACATCAATCCAAATGTCAAGCTAGTGAGACAGAAAAAGCGGTCCTTTGCTTCGAAAAGACAAAAAGCCATCGACGAGGAAGTCGACCAACTACTTGCAGCGGACTTCATCAGAGAAGCCACATATCCAGACTGGCTCGCCAATGTAGTCATGGTGAAAAAGACCAACGGAAAATGGAGGATCTGCATTAACTACACTGACCTGAATCGAGCCTGTCCGAAAGACAGCTTCCCACTGCCAAAGATCGATCAGCTGGTAGACGCAACATCGGGTCATCGACTACTGAGCTTTATGGATGTCTTTGCTGGATATAATTAAATCCGCATGGCATCAGAGGACGAGGAACATACGGCTTTCGTGACCGACAAGGGCTTATACTGCTACAAAGTAATATATTTCGGTCTGAAAAACGTCGGAGCCACCTATCAACGACTCGTCAACAAAATCTTCAAAGCACAGATCGGACGAAATATGGAAGTGTACGTAGACGACATGCTGGTGAAGAGCACCCAGACTTCGAATCATATTCGAGACTTGGAAGAAGCTTTCAACATGCTCCAACGGCACCAAATGAGGTTAAATCCGACCAAATGTACGTTCGAAGTGATCTCAGGGAAATTTCTTGGATTCTTGTTTCGCAACGAGGGATCGAAGCCAACTCCGAGAAAATAAAAGCTATCATCGACATGAAGCATCCAAACACGAAGGAGGTACAACAACTGAATGGCAGAATCATCGCACTCAGCCGATTTATCTCTAGGTCGGCTGAGAGGTGTCTACCATTCTTCAAGATTTTAAGGTAAATGAAAGACTTCTCCTGATCGGATGAATGCTGACTAGCCTTTGAGGATTTGAAGAAGAACTTGGCTTCTCCACCTTTGCTCATAAACCAAAGGTCGGAGAAATACTATATCTCTACTTGGCAATATTGACAGAGGCGGTTAGTTCGGTGCTTGTTCGAAAAGGCGAAAATGGAATTCACCGATCCGTCTACTACACCAGCAAAGTATTTCACAACGTCGAAGTCCGATATTCAAGAGCGGAGAAAATGATCTACGCTTTGATCATATCGGTGCAACGGCTTCGTCCTTACTTCCAAGCACACACCATTGTGGTCCTTACCGATCAACCATTAAAAGCAATCCTGCACCATCCTGATACATCAGGACGAATGGCGAAGTGGGCGGTAAAGCTAGGCGAATTCGACATACAATACCGACCACGGCCGTCCATGAAGGCACAACTTCTAGCCGACTTCATCACAGAATGCACAATAGCCGACAACAAGTCAGAAGATGCAACTACGAAGGAGGCTGCAACCCCGAGCCCGATCTAAGGTCGACCTGGGTGCTGCATATCGACGGAGCATCGAATACTCAAGGTAGTAGAGCTGGCCTCATTCTCACCAACTCAGAAGGGGTAGTCATCGAGTACGTCCTTCGGTTTGATTTCAAAGCTTCAAATAACCAAGTCGAATACGAAGCTCTCCTAGCCGGTTTGAAAATGGCTAAGGAGCTCGAGATTGACAGTCTGAAGGTCTTCACCGACTCTCAACTGATTGTGGGACAAGTCAGAGACGAATTTGAAGCTCGGGACCCAATCATGGCAAAATACCTTCAAAAGGTGAAAGATCTCGTGATAAATTTAAGATACTTCGAGATCTTCCACATATCCAGGACTGAGAATGCTTGAGCTGACGCACTTTTCAGACTGGCAACGATTGCTTACAGTTCGCTGGGTCGAATATTCGTGGTCTTAAACAACCAAGCATTGACAAAATTGAAAAAGTGTTGCAGCTAACAGCCGAACCAAGTTGGATGGACCCGATCATCCGGTATTTATCCGACGGAGTCCTCCCTGAAGATCCTGCGGAAGCAAAACGAACCCGATGAATAGCTTCCCAATATGTGATGATAGATGGTCGTCTCTACAAAAGGTCATTCTTCCTATCCTTACTGAAGTGCCTAGGACCGATCGATGCCGACTATGCACTTAGAGAAGTACATGAAGGAATTTGTGGAAACCACTTGGGGGGCAAGTCTCTGGCCTACAAGATTTTGCGACAAGGTTACTATTGGCCCACCATGAAAAAGGATGCGGCTGACTTGGTCCGGAGGTGCGAACCATGCCAGAAGTATGCCAACATACAGCATCAACCCGTCAGTCAGCTAACATCCATTGTCGCACCCTGGCTTTTCACTCAATGGGGAATCGACATACTCGGTTCTTTTCCTCCGGCGTCTGGCCAAAGGAAGTTCATAGTGGTCGCAATCGACTATTTCACCAAGTGGGTGGAAGTCGAACTCCTGGCCCAAATCACCGAATGCAAAATGGAAGACTTCGTCCAGAAATCCATCATCTACAGATTCGGATAGCCGCATATCATCATCACTGACAACGGACGATAATTCGATAATCAGGTCTTCAGAAAATTCTGTACGAAGTTTCATATTATACATGAGCTTACATCAGTCGGGCATCCGCAATCAAATGGAAGGGTTGAGGTGACCAACCGAACAATCTTGCACGGGTTAAAGACCCGACTGAATGAGATAAAAAGTCTTTGGGTCGAAGAGTTATATCCAGTCTTATAGGCGTATCGGACAACTCTTCGTATACCGACTGGAGAGTCTCCTTTCAACTTAGCCTACGGGACGGAGGTGATGATCCCACTCGAGATCGGATTACCATCGACAAGAGTTGAGCAATACAATGAACCGAACAACTCCAAGTGTCGGAGAGCCGACTTAAATCTCCTACCAGAACTCCGACACGAAGCTCAACTTCGCATGGTCACATATCGGCAGAAGATAGCTCGGTACTATAACACCAAAGTCAAGCTGAAAGTTTTTCGATCGGGAGACTTAGTTCTGAGAAAAGCAGAAATTTCAAAACCTCTAGATCAAGGAAAGCTATCTCCGAACTGGGAAGGATCCTATAGGATATTAGAGACAAACAGACCGGGTGCCTATCGGCTCGAAACCTTGGAAGGTCGGCTATTCCCCGAATATGGAACGCCGACAATCTAAAGTTGTACTATCAGTAATTCTTGTACGCATTTGAAATACAGTTCTGTTCCGGAATCGTAAACCAGACTTCTAATGAAATGTTGGTCCTTATTGTGGAGGTCGGATCATCGATATCACGGCTTGGGGTCTGACTTTCCAAAAAAGTCAAAAACCTTCAGCCTGACCACTGACTGCATCCCAACTCCCCCGCAGAACCAACCTATCTACTTCAACGGGAGGCTAGTGCCGGCCATGCAGATTTTCTCCACAAAAGCCGCGCCGCCCCCATAGTCAGCTTTCCGTTCAAATGGCTGGCTAATTTGCCGACTTGGTATCAACTAAGAAAGATAAAATACCAAAACGACCAAGGTCAGATTGGAATTATACTGACATGGCCATGGTTAGTCGAGAGATATTCGGCTTGCCACGTTTATCAGATAATACGATGTATAAACCCGATCAAAGTTCGGATAATGGATATACGACTTACTATCGTTATCCTAACTAAATATGTTGGAAACTATACGACTAGCAGACCTTACAATCTATGGAATGGTCGGATCTACGATCTACATTCGAAGATTATTCTACAAACGGACATCACAGACATTTCAGCAAACAAAAATTCTATCTTGAAGGAAAATATTTTCATTCATTATCAGAAAAGAAAATACAAAATCGAACCGAAGTCCGACTACAAGTATCAGGCTACAAAAAAAAATATAAATAATATAGATACATCGACTAAGCTTCGTCATCGTTCTTTTGTTCGGGAGTAGCGTCGTCAACTTGAATGATTTCGGGCTAGGTCAGTGCTTCACCCTGTGTCGGGACGGCTTCTTCATCAACACCATCTTCTAATCTCGGAGGGACGATGCTGCTTAGGTCGAGGTCCGGGTATAACTTTCCGACAGCATCGCGGCCGTTTTCATACCCGACACAGTACGAAGTGAAGCCACCTTTGAGGATCTCTTCTTTGAACTCTTTCGAGTCTCGAAAATCCTCGATTACCTGACCCAGTGCTTCTTTTACTGACTCTGCTTTCGTCTTTGCCAAATCAGCATCGGCTCGAGCAGACGACAATTCTTCTTCGGCCAGTGCCAACCTTTTCAGGCTGGCCTGATGACTCCCACGTTCGGCTTCGAGTTCTTCAATGCACCCATCTCACTCTCGTCGAAGCCGGTGGAGAGAATGGCTCTTGCACTTGACCTGTGCATCAAGAGCCGAAATAGTCTCGTGAGTCGATTTAAGTTCGGCCTTCGAGGATGCCAAATCGTCGGTAAGTCGGGAAACCTCCTCCTGAAGTTTAGCTTCCCGCTCTGCTGCCGACTTGAGTTGTTCAAGCACGGTCGTCTTCTCAGCATCAGCGGTCGCCACCTTATCTTCCACACACTCCGAATGTCGGCGAACTTTGTGTAGCCGGCCTCCAGATCGGACTGTCGTGGATCAACTGCAGACAAAGGATGAGTCGGTTAAAAAAAAGAGAAAAGAAGGGTTTTATCGAAGAAACTTATCCCGATGATTATCGGGTAAAAGGATGAGAACATCTCGACCACCGACCGCTTCCTTTGACGCTCCCGATCAACCGGAAGAAGGGTTGCCTGGCACAGTCGGTTGGCCAATACAGAATTGACCAAAGCTGATTCACCCTCGGGCACTTGGAGGTCGAAGTGCACCGCGTGGCCCTCTGAAGCGGCTTCATCCGTCAATGCCACCGGAGCTTTCCCCTGATCTCTTGTCGGCGGCCCCATGTTTGAGAGCGAGGGGAAGCTCGAGCTCGACTGCGCCCCGACTGAAGGAGCGACCGGTGCAGCTGCAGATTGCTCGGGCTCTCCTACCTCGGCCCGAACCTCCTCGGATGGCGGGACCACCGATGTTGCTTCAGTGGTCCCCCTTGCCGCTCTCTCCTCGGACGGTGCAGCAGGAAGCACTGCCGGAGCCGACAGTGCCAAGATAGGTTCGGAACTCGATACCGGTGGGACGTCGGGTTCCACAGCCGACGTCGAAACGTCGGTCGGAGCTGGTGCCTGTTGTCTCTTCGGCGAACGCGAAGGCCCGGCCTCAGATGCTGCCCTCTTCTTGGCAGCGTGCTGACGAATGTCGGCATCCGATAGACATACTCTTTGCTGCATAGCTGCAATTACAATGGAGGTCAGTGCAAGTTAGCAAGCAGGAAGAAAATCAAGAATAACCGACCAATTGTACTGTACTATACCTAGGCGAGGAACCGAACTAAGGCCGGCGTCATAAAAAGCCTGTTCGGTTACAAGCTCTTTCTGCTTTGGGACCGACATATTTCTCAGCTGATGAAAGTCCTCCTGGTCGTCAACCTCTACTCGGTTGTTGTCATTAGGACCAGTTTGGGGGTTGCCCCAACAAGAAGGAAAACCCCAGGAAAGGGAAGAAGAGGTGAAGAAAAACTGGTTCTTCCATCCATAAATGGACGATGGAAGACTGGTGATGAATGAAAGACCTTTCTGGGAGTTGAAGAACTACCACCCTTGAGCCTTTGAGTGAGGTCGGAGGACGAAAAAAATTCAGAAAAGAGAAAGACGAGGGATGGTCGGCAACATCCGATACAATAAGACAAAGCTGATTATCAACCGGACCGAATTTAGTGCCAGCTGAGCCGGGCAGAGTCCGTAGTAATCCAAGATATTTCGGATAAATTCTGGAATCCAAAATCGAAGATCCGCTCGAAGATCTTCGACGTAGAAGGCCACCTGACTCGATGGTGGGTTATTCACTCGACCATCGGCCTCGGGGGCGGAAAGTTGAAACTGCTCCGGGATGCAAAACTGCTCTCGTAGCCGTTCAACGTTCGATTCCGAAAGTGAAGAGCCTCTACGTCCGTACTCGATTGGGACTCATTAGTCGGATTCTCTGACTGGTCTTCTGGAGAAGGAGAAACCCTAGTCACGAAAATGACTCTAAAGAAGACAAGAACTTCAAAAAAAAGACTCGAAAGAAAGTTAACCTGAGCTGGAGCAACAACCTTGGGTGCAGGAGCAACGATCCGGCAGAGTCTCAGTACCAAAAATAGAAAAAAGTGAAGATTTGATTGAGAGCAACCCTATATATAGGATCTATCAACGGTCGAGATGAAAGCAGTCGAATCAAAGATCTATCGAATGATGACATGTGGCAACATCTGGACCGATCATAGATCGGACGGTTCGACGCATCTGCCCCAGATTGAACCATGTCATCCTTATCCGCGTGAACGTCTCCGACCTAATGGCACCTCGACATGTGGCGAAAATCTACATGCCAGAATTAAATCCCGCGACGTCGGTTCACATAACCGATACGATGTTTGACACCAGATCCTCCTGCTGATACGACAGCTCAAAAGCGATAAAATGACTGTTCGGTCGTACTCCAACGAAAGTGGCGTCAGAGTCGAGATTTGACATGACAGACAACAACTCCTTTCGTCCAAGGTAATTAACCACGTGACGACACACGTGATGATTCACCATTGGACTCGGGAGTGGGGGGGCAACTGTTGGAGTAAACCGACCGACCTCCATAAACCGACCGATCTTCAACACACCGACCGATGTCCGACTCTGACCCACCAAACGAACAGATAATCCTGAAAGCGACTACCGACTATATGTCGGCTGAGCAGGCCGACACTGCTTTCAACCGACCGACCAAACCCCTTTTACCGACTTGGTATCGGTAAGCAGTCGATGTTCGGACTCTATAGACAATGGATTACGACCGTCGATATCTCAAATCTGCTAACCGACAGTCAACCCCCGACATTTAGTCTGTCGGCTTATTCAAGTATAGTATAACCGTCTCAGACGGTTATCCTACGAATATCACGACGTAATCCTCGGGGATTGACAACCCATAATGTGATTACAGCCTAATGATTCTACGCCACTAAATGCGGGACCATATCTGACGGTTACAACCATTCTTCCTAATAAAAAGAGAGGTAAAGCAACGATAGGGGTGAGCCAATTTTTATACGCTGAGCTCTGTCTCCATTCTCATACTACTGTTGCCCAGTCTCCCCCTTCTAACTTAGGCATCGGAGGGTTCCCACCGGAGACGACTCCGGTTAGTGCGGACTTCATTTTGCAGGTGCTCGTTCCCGGCGAACAGGCGACGAGGGGATTGGCAGCAACAATAATTAATCTTATTTTCTTCTTCCTTGGGTCTCCTTATGCCTTTTGTTTACTGTGGTGGTTTACAGTCGCATGCAATGTTTGGGCTATTCTACTCGGGTTCTTTAGTTCATCGAGAAATTACAGGGTATTAGGCTTCTATTCTTTTAATTTGAAGAGTATTTTGTTGGTTGATATTTTACGTTAGAAGAGTTTGGAGGATGTTTTTGATTGTTTAATCGAATGGGTTCATCTACTTTACAACCCCTCCCCGGTTCACATTTTTGATGTCTGGATCCTTATGTCTCTTATATTCACTTACAAGATGTTCTTTCGTGGATTCTGCGACTGTTTTGCTCAATTATGAGTCGCCCTTTTGTGTGCTGCCGCTCCATGATAGCCATTTTATCATATTGTGTGTGCTGTTTTATTTCTGATGTTGTTTTTACATAAATGGCAGTTTTTAGCTTACTGGGTTTCTTTTACTTTTGCATTTTTACTAGTTTTTCCTCTTGTTTAGGATTTTGTGCTGTCTGCCGCTTGAGTGTCTCTATACTATTATGTTTTAGATTTTATGATTAACAACTTCAGAACAAATGCTAGGATTCATATTCTGCAACGTAAAGTCAATTTATTGTATTACTTATTTGATGCTGTTTTAATATCAAAACCAGATTCAGTTTATGCCTTGATTTCTGAGTTGTCGTGAACTTTTGGATGGAGGCCATTTGATATGATGTGTGCAGGGACCTATGGTATATCCACCCTTGGAGTTATAATGGGGGAGTTTTTGTTAGGAGCCATGCTATTTCCTATACGTGTCCACATTTGAAATGCATTTATTTTGCTATTATTGAGTTGACTCAAAATATGTACTCATAGGATTTGCATTGCCGAATTTTCTGTGTTCTTTCTTCAATCAAGTGTTATGTTCAGCATGTCTACATAAACTTAGTTTACTGGCAATTTTTTAAACAATTTTTAAATTGAATTAAAACAATACGTTTGGTATCACTTTCATTTTTCTATTTTTAGAAATAATTTTTCTTTTCCTCTAGATTGTAAAATATACACATATTTGGTGCAATCAATTATTTTTAAAAATAAACATATTGATGGTGATGGGCAGAGGTAATAGAGACGGTGATGGTATTGGTAGTAGGTATGATGGTGGTATGGTGATCATGATGACAATGGTCGTGGTGGCAGCGACAAAGTTGGTGGTCGTGGGGCAGCGAGGCAATGATGATGGTGGTGGCAGCGATAATAATGGTGGCGAGGGCACCAACAATTTGGCAAAGGTGATAGTGGTGGCGATGGTGTGTTGGAGGTGGTAATGGTAGTGATAGTAATGGCAATGATAGTGGTTGTGGAGATGCTAATGATATAGAGAAAGTTGCGAAGATGGTGGCAGTAGTGGCAGCGGCGACAATGAGGGTGGCAACAGTGGCAGTGGCGACAATGAGGGTGGCAGTGGCAGCGAGAATGTTAGTAGCGCTAGCGGTGTTGGTGGTGGGAGGGGTGCTATTGGTGGTAGTAAGAATCATGAGATTTTTTTGTTTTTGAAAATATTGAAAGCAATGATTACTTATTTCCATTTTACTAGAAATAATGAAGTGACTTTTAAAAAATTGACAATAAAAACAGTAGTAACAAAGATGTTTTTTGTTTTGATTTTTTAATTTTTTTAAAAACAAAAATGAATAAAAATGATTCCCAATAGGCCCTAATATTACATCTTTTTAGTTTATTATTTTAGAGTCCTGGCTTGGGATTAGGAACCATGTCATTTTCCATAAGATATCTTTATGTACTTTTGTTTCTTTAATGAATCTTAAGATTTGTTGGTGTAGTCAAAGATGCTTTTATGCTAATTCATGTAGAAATTGGAGGATATATGGCTTTTAACTTCAAGCTCCAATCTTTGCTTTTGTTTTCGTATCATCCATTAGCAATGCATGGGACTCATATATATATATATATGTGTGTGTGTGTGTGTGTGTGTATTTTCACTTGCATCCTCATTGAGCATGCATGCATGTATATCTCTATGTTCACTCTTTAGAATTCTTCTTAGTTGTATTTCATTACTGTTGCAGAGTTTACTGAAATATTGTAACGCTGTGTTGTTTGATTTGGTCATTGTTGGTTTCCTTTCCTGTACTCTTAGTTTTTAAAAGTTTAGAAATTGATGCAACTTTATTTAGCAATTATATTAGATTTTGTGCATGCTGGTTTCCTTTAGTACCTAGAGCTCTCATTCCATGGCTGTGTTCCCTTGGAGTGGGCATTTCTAGTCTGCTGAACATTTGTTGTTTGCTAAATTTTGCTTATGTTTATCTTCTTTCTTCGTCTGCTTTCAATTATTGGGTTTTGAATATTGCCATCAAATAATTCATATTTTTTATGCTTTAAAGTTAAGGATGTATAATTTTGTGCAAATAATGTTTTTTAGGCCCTCAGGGATTCTGAATAGGGCTGAATATAGATCGGATACTAGCATATTCATATCTATATTTGTTTTATTTGATGAATATAGATATGGATATAGATGTTGGTCAGAATCAGATACAAAAATTCATATCTATATTTGTTTAAATGGATACGAATACAAATTGGATATGGGAACTATGAATATAAATATGGATATAAGTTGGATGATTAAACTTTATGACCATAAAATAAAACATATTACTAAGTGGATGATAAATTTAGTTAATAGCATGTTAATGTGGTCATTTATTTCTTTAAAAATTCATGAGTGCTGTAGAAAATTAAATAGGATTACAAATGGAATTGGATATAGATCGGATAGTTGTCTATCCATATGCATATACATTTTTCTTTAATGGACATAGATACAAATATGGATATTAGTTGGGTGCTCGAAGTTCTATCCATATCCGGATAGATTTGAATGCGAAAATGGATTCAAATGGATATTATCCAATCCCCGTCCACCCATAATTCTGAATTCAGTGTTTGTTGTGTGATATAATGCCAAATTGTCAGCTTCTCTTTGCTACTTCTTCTCCCTTCTTTAATTTAATGAAGAATGCACTTCACTGTTTGTCTTACTGTGCTTGAGTGTACCTACTAAAGGCACAAAATACTATACATGTCATACACCAGTGACACGCATGCTATAGGTCCCATATGCAACTTAGTTATGCCCAAGGATAATGCCAGGTGTTGAGTGGTGCAAGGCTAGGTGCTTTTAACTTGCATGTACATGTTTATAAAGCATACAAAGCATTGCTCAGTTACCCACCCCAATGTTGATGAAAATTCATTAGTTTCTTTTTTATGATTTCATACTTTATTATTTAGTATATCTGCAGTTTGAAAACTATGGGTTCTCTGTTTCTTGTTTTGTGTTGTTGTTGCATATCCATGATGTTTCTATTGTTACTTTGAGTTTCTGCATTATAATTTTAACATTTACCATTGGCATCCAACTGGTCGTAGTTATGCGTGCATTGTTTGCATGAGTAGTTTCTCAGGAAGCTATTCTCTGTTTAATGTAAATATGCTCTGCATTCTTGGGTTTAGACTCAAATCCAGGAAGCATGGCATCTGCTTGCTTTCCATAAACATGACCTTTTTTTGTTAAAGAGATTAGTGCAATTTCACATATGAAATTATGCATACTATTGTTCTTTACACTTGTTCAAGTTTTGGGAACATTGTATGATCACTTATATGTTGCAGTAGCCTAAACTGCTTAATTAACAATGAA
>KE507758.1:23979-36236 GCA_000441515.1 Elaeis oleifera
AGGAGGATCTCCATCCCCCTGGTCGGCTTCGCTGGAGATGCCGTCGCGGTAGAAGGCGAGATCACCCTTCCTGTGACCGTCGGAAGCGAACCCCGACAAAGCGCCGCCCAGCTGACTTTCACGGTCGTCCAAGTGCCTTCGGCTTATAACGCCATCCTTGGAAGACCCGGACTCAACGCCTTCAAAGCGATAGTCTCAACTTACCATTTACTGGTCCGCTTCCCAACCAAGAACGGGGTCGGCGAAATGCGCGGGGATCAACAGCTCGCCCGCCGATGCTTCCAAATCTCGGCGCAAAGCGGCGCGCTGGAAGATTCCCTGCCGATCGACAAGCTGGATCAACGGGAGGAAGAAGAGCACGGCGAACCGGCTGAGCAGCTGGTCCCCGTCACAATAATGGACAACCCCGAACGGGTGGTCAGGGTCGGGTCACAATTGTCCGACCCTGGGCGACAGCAGCTCATAGAGCTGCTGAAAGCCAACGCCGACATATTCGCCTGGTCAGCGGCGGACATGCCCGGCATCCCCACGGAGACGATAACCCACCGGCTCAACGTCAACCCCGACATGAAGCCGGTGAGGCAGAAGAAGCGGTCCTTTGCCCCCGAGAGGCAAAGAGCGATCAACGAGGAAGTAGGTAAGCTACTCGAGGCAGGCTTCATCAGAGAAACCACTTACCCCGATTGGCTCGCCAACGTTGTGATGGTAAGGAAAGCCAACGGGAAGTGGAGGATCTGTATTGATTATACCGATTTAAATCGGGCCTGCCCGAAGGACAGCTTTCCACTCCCGAAGATCGACCAGCTGGTAGATGCGACATCCGGCTAGCGACTGCTCAGCTTCATGGATGCCTTTGCCGGATACAACCAGATCCGAATGGCACCAGAAGACGAAGAGCACACGGCCTTCGTGACCGACAAGGGCCTTTACTGTTACAAGGTAATGCCTTTCGGTCTGAAGAACGCCGGAGCCACCTACCAGCGGCTCGTCAATAAGGTCTTCAAAGACTAGATCGGGCGCAACATGGAGGTGTACGTCGACGACATGCTCGTAAAGAATGCGCAGACTTCGGACCATGTCCAAGACCTTGAAGAAGCCTTCCGCACTCTGCGACGACACCGAATGAAGCTGAACCCGATGAAATGCGCCTTTGGAGTAACCTCGGGAAAGTTCCTCGGGTTCCTCGTCTCCCAGCGAGGGATCGAAGCCAACCCGAGAAGATCAAGGCAATTCTCGACATGCGCCACCCGAACACTAAAAGGGAGGTGCAGCAGCTCAATGGGAGAATCATCGCGCTCAGCCGATTCATCTCTCGGTCGGCCGAGAGATGTCTCCCGTTCTTCAAACCCTAAGGCAGGCAAAGTCCTTCTCCTGGTTGGACGAGTGCCGCCAAGCCTTCGAGGAATTGAAGAAATATTTGACGTCTCCACCCTTGCTTGTGAAGCCAGAGGTCGGGGAGACGCTGTACCTATACTTGGCTACCGCCCCGGAGGCGGCCAGCTCGGTGCTCGTTCGGAAGAACAAGGGCCGTGTCCACCAGCCCATCTACTACGTCAGTAGAGCGCTCCGCGGCGCGGAGACTCGGTACTCGAAAGCAGAGAAGATGATATTCGCCCTGGTCGTGTCCGCACAACGACTCCGTCCATACTTCCAGGCGCACGCTATTGTGGTCCTCACAGACCAGCCCCTGAGGGCGATCCTACATCGCCCCGACACCTCGGGCCGCCTGGCGAAATGGGCCGTGAGACTAGGCGAATTCGACATTCAGTACCGACCACGACCTGCCCTGAAGGCCCAGGTACTGGCCAACTTCATCGCGGAGTGCCCGACTACCGACTCAGTATCGGACGTCGGAATTCCACGGAGGCTGTGACCTCCGAACGCGATCCCGGGTCGACCTGGGTGCTGCACATCGATGGAGCCTCTAACGCTCGAGGGAGCGGCGCCGGGTTCCTGCTCACCAACTCGGAGGGTTCGTTACCAAACACGCCCTCCGGTTCGACTTCAAGGCCTCCAACAATCAAGCCGAATATGAAGCACTTCTGGCAGGCCTGAAGGTGGCAAAGGAGCTCGGGATCGACAGCCTCAAGGTCTTCTCCGACTCCCAGCTGATCGTCGGACAAGTCAAAGGCGAGTTCGAAGCGCGCCACCCGAACATGGCCAAGTACCACCGGAGGGCAAGGGATCTCGTGGCACATTTCGGATATTTCGAGATCTCCCATATTCCCCGGGCGGAAAACGCGCGGGCCGACGCTCTCTCCCGACTTGCGACGTCCGACTACAGCACCCTAGGCCGGGCTCTCATCGAAAATCTCGAGCAGCCGAGCATCGATAAGGCCGAAGAGGTGCTGCAGTTAGCGACTGAGCCAAGCTGGATGGACCCGATTGTTCGGTATCTGACCGACGGGACCATCCCCGACGACCCTACGGAGGCCAGACGACTCCAATGGTCGGCCTCTCAGTACGTGATGATAGACAACCGTCTCTACAAGAGATCGTTCTCCCTCCCCTTGCTGAGATGCCTGGGCCCGACGACGCCGACTACGCGCTCAGGGAGGTCCACGAAGGGATCTGCGGTGATCACTTGGGGGGCAAGTCTTTGGCCTATAAAGTCCTACGGCAAGGTTACTACTGGCCTACCATGAAAAGGATGCGGCCGAGCTGGTTCGGAGGTGCGAACCGTG
This sequence comes from Elaeis oleifera, assembly GCA_000441515.1. NCBI lineage: Eukaryota > Viridiplantae > Streptophyta > Magnoliopsida > Arecales > Arecaceae > Elaeis > Elaeis oleifera. The sequence goes on from KE507758.1 coordinate 26,664, forward strand.
CCAAAGGTACGCCAACGTACAGCGCCGGCCCTCCAGCCAGCTCACCCCCATTGTCGCCCCGTGGCCCTTCGCCCAATGGGGAATCGACCTGCTCGGTCCTTTTCCCCCGGCATCCGGCCAACGGAGGTTCATTGTCGTCGCAATCGATTACTTCACCAAGTGGGTGGAGGCCGAACCTCTAGCGCAAATCACAGAGCGGAAGATGGAGGACTTCGTCCAGAAGTCCATCATCTTAGGTTCGGAATACCACACACCATCATCACCGACAACGAACGACAATTTGACAATCAAGACTTTAAAGACTTCTGTGCGAGATTCCACATCGCGCACAAACTGACTTCAGTCGAGCACCCCAGTCCAACGGCGAAGTTGAAGTGACCAACCGAACCATACTGCATGGACTGAAGACCCGGCTGAACGAAGCCAAAGGCCTCTGGGTCGAAGAGCTACACTCTGTCCTCTGGGCCTACCGGACGACGCCCCGTGTCCCGACCGGAGAATCTCCATTCAGTTTGGCCTATGGGACGGAGGCAATGATCCCACTGGAGATCGGCCTGCCGTCGACCCGGGTCGAGCAGTATTCCGAGCCAGGCAACTCCGAATGTCGGAGAGCCGACTTGGACCTTCTGCCCGAACTCCGGCGAGGCGCTGAGCTCCGCACGGCTTCTTACCGACAGAGGGTGGCCTGGTACTACAACGCGAGGGTTAAGCCGAAGCTCTTCCGGCCTGGAGATCTCGTCTTAAGGAAGGCGGAGGTCTCAAAGCCTCTAGAACAAGGAAAGCTGTCCCCGAATTGGGAGGGATCCTACAAAGTAGCAGACCTCTGCCGACCGGGAGCTTACCGACTAGAGACCCTTGAAGGAGCGGCCATCCCCCGGACTTGGAACGCCGACAACTTGAGAATGTATTATCAATGAGCCCTGTACGCCCGTGTTTGAAATACAAGTTCGGTTCCAAAACTCCGGAATCTCAAATCTCGACCATTCGATTGCGGGGCGGCACTCACAGAAGCGCGACCCCCGACACACGACTCGGGCCCGACGCTCAATCGGAGCTCCACGGCCTGATCCATCGGACCCTCACAAGAGCCGATGGCATATCTACACTAACGGGAGTCACACACTCCTTCTACAAGCCAACCTGTGGGTAAGACGGCCGACTAATTCGCCGACTTAACCCCGGACAAAGAAGGCAAAGCCCTTACGCGACCAACATCGCGCTCGCGGCTTACCGATCGGGTTACGACCGGTCGAGGGGCATTCGGCTTACCACCGATCGCCGTACGGCGCAACGCGTACACCCGACCAAGGTACGGGTAACGGGGACACGACTTACCATCGTTCGCCCGACGGAGCGCGCCAGACAACGTCGAACTCTTGGATCTTTGGGCAACATCCAGAAGGCGGCCGACTCCCGACCGAACGGTTATGTCCGACTCACGTCCGGACTATGACTAACCGATTAAATGGATACGCCCAACCTACGTCCGGGTAGCTGGCTCTCGGCCTAAGTCCCCGATGGTCGCATTCTACGACTATCGAAGCGACTGGTTGTAGCCGGGACTCGCCCTGCATCCTCTGCGGCACGCGACGCCGACTACCAGGACGACGACCCAAGGTATCGTCCGACGACCTAATAAGGTACGACAGGACCACAAAGCATGCACTAAAGAATTCCAAAAAGACAGAACTTTTCGTTCCATTCACAAGAAAGTTTGAGCTTACAAAATTGAGCCAAGGCCCGACTACAAGTGAACGGAAGAAAATAAAGGAAGATACAGTGAAGCTCCGGCTACCCTTCTGAGATGACGTCCTCGACTGGGATAAGCTCGGGTCCGATCGACGTATCTGCCAAAGCCGGCGCTGGTTCGGAAGCCGGTGCTGGTTCGGAAGTCGGTGCTGGTTCGAAAGTCGGGACTGGGTCGGAAGCCGATGCGACCTCGTCTTCACCGACGGGCTCAGGAGCGTCTTCCTCCATCACGGTCGGACCACCCGAGGATGCTTCGGCCGCTTCCCCCTCCACAGCTTGGTCATCGCACCCTGGGGGGATGATCCCGCTGAGGTCCAGCTCCGGGTACCGAGCGTAGACCGCATCCCGGCCGTCCTCGTACCCTACCCGGTACGAGGCGAACCTGCTCTCCAAGAGCTCCTCTTCATATTGGGCGGAGCGGCGGAATTCCTCCATCGCCCGACTCGCCGACTCGGCCGCCGACTTCGCCTCTGCTTCCGCCCGACTCAGCGATTCCTTTGCTGATTCGGCCTCCGCGATGGCAACGTCGGCGTCAGCCTGAGCAACGGACAGGTCCTCCTCGACCTTCGCGAGCCTCTCCAGGCCAGTCTGGAGCTGCTCGCGTTCGGCCTCAAGTTCGGCGGTGATGCCATCTCGCTCCTGCCGAAGCCGATGGACGGACCGCCCTTTTTCCTGACCTCCTCGCGAGAAGCCGACAAGGCGTCGTTGAGGCGGGCTATCTCCTCCTCGAGCCGCGCCTCTCGGCCTGTCGACTGCTCCAGCTGGTCGACCAGCATCGCCCTCTCGGCTTCGACGGCCATGGCTTTGTCTCGCCAGGCCGCCCGAGCGTCGCCGAATCGCCGATAGTCGGCCTCCAGCTCGGACACTGTATGGATAAGCTGCAGAAGGAAGCCGACTATTAGTTAGACGCGAAACAAGCAAACAAGAGGCGATGAGAAGAAGGAAACAAGACTTACCCCGATCACGGTCGGGTAGAAAGACGATAGCATGTCTGTCACATGCCGAGTCCTCACGGCCTCCCGGTCAGCGGGAAGCCGGATCGCTTCGCACAACCTTCGGGCCAGGTCACAGTCGGCCAAAGTCGACCCACCTTCGGGGACCTGGGTCGGGAGCGGCATTGTGCGCCCTCCTGACCCTGCGTCATCTGAAGGTGCCATCTGGGTCTTCCTCCAATCAGACGCCCACGCGCGGAGGTCCGAGAATGAAGGCAGGCTGGAGCTCGACTGCGCTCCTCCCGAAGCAGCCGTGGCAGGATCCGTCGCGGGTCGTTCGGCTTCCCGAACGTCTTCCCGACCTCAACTGGTGAAGCCGCCGACACACCCTCGGCCGCAGCTTCCCCGGCTGCTCCTCAGGTACGGCCACCGGCTGACATTCGGGAAGGACCGCGGGAGCCGACAGTGCGACGACGGGCCCCTGCAACCGCCGACACGTGGCGGGAGCACCGCGTCCCAGAAATTAATTCGCACGCGGCGTTTCACATCCCGATGGAATTAATTCGCACGCGGTGCTCCACGCCCCGATGGGACGCCTTACGGCGGCCCGCGCTCCCAAGTGGAGCCCCCTGCGATGATTGGCGTTCCCGAAAGGACGTCTGACACTGTACGGTCTGACACCGGATCGCCTGACATCAGATCGCCTGGCACCGCCTTGATTGCCCGACGGTGAGGTCGGCAAGCTCAGGGCGCAGCGCGACTAAACTCCACTCCCTTCGCCTGACGCCGACTCCGACCGTCTGGAACCACGGACCGACGTGACATCGGGCTCGGGAGTGGGGGGGGCAACTGTTGGGATATACCGGCTGACCCCGACACCGACTCACCGGAGGATCCCGACACCGACTCACCAGTGCCGACTCCCTGACGCCAACAAAGCGGCGCCGACCGGACACGCGTCCGTCCCCGAGATGGACCGACCGACGGACTCCGCCCGACTAAGATCGGTCGGCAAGGCCGACCGAGGTGTGTTGGTTCGACTAGACGACACCAACCACGACCGCCCGAAAGCCGACTCCATGCCGGGTAGGACGACGTCCACTCCCAGTCGGGCAAACAACAACGCCCGACTCCTACAGACACTCCGAACGCCGGCCGCGTCCGGAATTCGCCACCCGACACTGAGGGCCCGACTCACAGTCGGTCAGCCCCCCACACTGCTACCGGACAATCGGCAGAGGCTGCAGTCCCATCATGGACGCGCCGCATGCCGTACGGCCGTCAGGAGGACCTTGCCCTGCCAGGGACCCCCAGCATTCGTCCTGCCAAGGACGCTAATTAATTCCTAGGACCTGTCAACTCATCGACGGCGTGGCAACCCCGGCGATGTGACAGCCCAGGACAACTTGACAACTCCACAGTTGTCTACATCACTGACGGCGGAATCATACCGCCCCGGCTATAAAAGGGGTAAGGCAACAGTAACGAAGGCAGACCGAAAAAAGGCTGGGTAAGCTCCCTGAGGCCCTCTTAAGCGCTCTCGAGCCCTCTGGTTCTTTCTTTCTTTACACTGTTGCCCGCTCTCCTCTCTGACTTGACCGTCGAAGGGTCCCCACCGGAATCGCCTCCGGTCTGAGAGGACTTTCCCGTGCAGGTGCTCGCTCCCGGCGACCAGGCGCGACGACGAGAGGGGATTGGCCGCAACAGTTTGACCTCAGCCTTGGATGTTCTTCATCAAAATGGATTTTAGTTAGCAAAGCATATTGCTAATTGCATATAGATGTAATCAAATATCTTGTCAATCCATTGAAATAAGCAATCTTCGTAACTTGTTTGATCATGAGTGCATAGATGAACCCCCAGAGCCCCACAACGGATCCCAAAGCAAAGCTAACATAAAGCCATATCTTTCAGACCCATCTCTGTTTCAGATTCCTCTTCTTGACTTTTTGTTGAAATTGACTTTCTGAAGGACTTTATTAAACACCATGGTAATGGCCATCCATGAAGATCAGGATTTCCATTATAGATGGAGGGATCACAAAATGTTTGTAGCTGGTTGCCCCAAGAAATTTTTCCTGACAAATTATTATGGGACAAGTTCAAGTGACTTAAGGAATACATGGAGGACAAAGTCAGGGGAATCATGCCCGAGAGATTATTCACTGACAAATCAAGTGATTCTAATTGCTCCAATGCACCAATATTTTTGGGATCCTTCCTATGAAGTGATTATTAGAAAGGTTCAAGAAAAGCAATCCTCGAAGATTCACCAGTTCTTCAGGAATGACTCCAACAAGATTGTTGTGTGAGAGGTCTATGCTCATTACAAGTGAAAACACATTGGCGTATTCAATTTCTATTCCATTTTTGGCTATAAGTAAACTCTCTATATAATAAGTGCTGTAGTTTTTTGTAATCCATTGTCTGTCGACATTCTATGTTCCCATCATTACACTAAAGTTTCCAAAAGATGGAGGCAAAGCACCTGAGAAATCATTGCAAGCAAGGTCCAAAACTTGAAGAAATGTAAGATATGATTGTTGCTCTGGTATATTACCATCGAAGAAATTTGATCGCAAAGAAAGAACTCTCAATGATACGAGGCTTTCTCCAATCCATGATGGTAGGTTACTTGAGAACATGTTTTTACTAAGATCGAGAATAGCCAGTTGTTTACAATATCTCAAGAATAAAGGAAAATCTCCAGATAGACTGTTGTTTCTCATGTGTAATGATTGAAGGTTAACAGGAGCGGTCACTGAGCTTTGAGGATGCCCTGATGTGTCTTTTGTGAGTCTACTGTCTCTAATTGTGATTTATGCCAGCAGTTTGGAAGTCTTCCGGATAAGTTATTGTTGGACAAGTCGAGAACAACCAGATAAGTGAGATTGCAAATGAATGGGTGAATGCTACCATTGATATAATTGTTAGATAACAAAAGGTATCCGAGTCTCATAGCTCCAGCAAAGCTCAAGGGAATAAGTCCCTCAAATGAATTATTGGATAGATTTATGCTGTACAACCAAGAAGGGTCCAATTCAGGTAGTAGACCACGAAAGTTGTTGGAACTCATGTCAATGTATTCATATTGCTGGCCTCTCAACGAAGTTGGTAGTTTTCCTACCATGCTGTTATGAGATACATTCAATTTAGTGATATGTAGATCCCAAAACCAAGAAGGAAAGTCATCTGAAATGCCATTTTCTGAGAGCTATAGCATGTCCAAATTTGTCTGGGTTCGAAGCCAGTCGGGAAATTTCGGACCCAAATGACGAGCATATACCAATCCATCGAGCATTAAAAGGAGGGTACCAGTCATGATTTAGGATCACTTCAAATGAGTTGTAAGATGCTTCCAAGTATTCTAATTTGCTAAGGTTGGCAATGTGGGCTTCCGTCAAAGGACCTATAAAGGAATTTGAGGTCAGATCCAGTATTTGCAATGTAGAAAGCTGAGCCAGACTTTCTGGGACTATCCCACTCAACTTGTTGCAACTCATGTCCAAATATGTCAGACCATATAAAGAGCCATTTGCATCCAATGTATTTTGATGCATTTAGACCAACCTTCTATGATATATGCAATCTCTCCATTAATATTATTCGAAGATATATATAGCATATTCAACTTGCATAGATTTCCCATAGAACTTGGTATTATCTCTGTTATGCGATTCCCTGATAAAATCAAAACACGTAGATTATGAAGCTTGGCGACAACATTTGGTATCTCTCCACTAATCATTTTACATGATAAATCCAATGCTTGCAGTTGTACGAGGTTCCCAATGGTTGTTGGTATCGCATCGGTTATATTTCCATTTTCCCATAAATATAATTCCATCAAGTTGCGAAGGTTCCCAATGCTCTTTGGCATCTCTCCATTAATCATGTTAATAGATAGATATAATCTTTGAAGGTGTAGAAGGTTCCCAATGCTTTCTGGTATCTTACCACTAATATGGTTTCCTGATAAATCTAATTCCACTAAGCTGCGAAGATTCCCAATACTCTTTGGTATAACACCACTGATTCTATTCCAAGCCATCAATAAATTCTCCACATGGTTGAAGTTTCCCAGCTTTTCTGGAATGTCTCCGCTGATATTATTGTTGGATATATCTAAATACTTCAAGTGGCCAAACTTTGATAACATTTCTGAAATATCTGCAGTAATTTGGTTATAGGACAAATCTAAATGCTGCAAGTGGCTGAGGTTTTCCAAGCTCTGGAAAATCTCTCCAATTATTTGATTAAAAGACAAATCTAAATGCTGCAAGTGCAGATCCCCTATAGCAATAAGTAGCCTATCAGGGAAATCACATCCTTCAAGATCAAGGTGCATAAGGCTCCTGCTAATATTAAACAACAAACGGGATACAACAGTTTTGATGCGGTCATTCCAAGACAGATCACGCACTCTAAGAGATGTGAGATTGATGTGGGATAGAGAACTAGGGATGGAAGGAGGTTTGTATCAAACAAATGCAACTCCAATAGAGAAGGATGCATATTAATATTATGAAACCAGTTGGCTACCTTGGAGAGGCGGACAAGGCTCAGGTCAAGGAACTGCAGAGAATGGATGTGGGAGAGCCAGTGAAGGTCATCCGCATGTACAAACCATCTATTAATATGAAAGCAATGATAATAAAGAAAATCACAATAATAATAATCCGAATGAAGATCAAGGAAGTGCAAGCTAGAGAGATTTCGAAGCTTTGGCGGAATGGAACTGCCAAAATTAGCATTGGAGAGGTTAAGATATTCCAAGTATACAAGGGAACCAATGAATTTTGGAATGGGCTCTCCAGAGAAATTGTTCAAGCTCAGATCCAGATATTTCAAATGCATCAAATCAAGCAAAGAATGATTTACCTTACTTGGACCTGAGAACTTTCCAGTTTCTTGTTGAGCATTAAAGTCATATGGATACCTGAGATCGAGCTTTACCACGTGACCGGTGGTATTGTCACAGCCGACTCCTCTCCATTCGCAGCAGTTTTTCGCCTCCCCAAGAAGAGAGCCAATGATCAGAATCGTAGATGTCTGCTTTGATAGCAAATAAAGCTCTTCTTTCACTCTCTATGCAACTACCATTCAATATAGAAACATCTCCACCACTAAGGCAGAGACACGAGGGGGTGGCTCTCAAGCACAAGATGAGGAGCCCAATCACCATGACACGCATATTAAAGACAGGATCTATTTGTACACCAACTGTTGCTAACAGCCATGCAAGCAGCAGCAGTAGTAGATGAGACCACTCCAAAGATACGAGGAATTAAAGCTATGAGAGGTTGTTTGGGGATTCTAATCGTGTGGATGCTCTGTTTAATAAGTGAATTGATTCCAGAGTATATTCCATCCTGCGGATCACTGTGGTGGCTGGAAGATCCTTGGACGGGTATTTTTTTTTTCTTCCCTTTTTTTTCCGTGGTTTACACAAAGGCTTGACTCTGCTGTAGATGCTCTACAAGAATGTTAGATTGCACCCTCTGCTGTAGACGAATTATTAGATGGATCTTGCCAGTGGACCGGTCCAATCCTAAGACATATATATGGTGGATAATAGGATGAATTCCCAATCTCGAATAGTTAAATACAAGGAGGTAATGTGGCAAGTGATTATTGGATTGGTTATTGGACCTTGTCCATCTAATAATTTCTCCTCTGCTGTATTACTCGGAATATTCTAAGTCAAGTGGATGATGGCCCCTTCTCAAGTCAAGTCAAGCAACAGCTAGGCATGGATTGTCCTGATAGTAATTAGCTGTTACATTTGCCGTGCAAAACACGCATTATAGATGTTGGGATATACCGGCTGACCCCGACACCGACTCACCGGAGGATTCCGACACCGACTCACCAGTGCCGACTCCCTGACGCCAACAAAGCGGCGCCGACCGGACACGCGTCCGTCCCCGAGATGGACCGACCGACGGACTCCGCCCGACTGAGACCGATCGGCAAGGCCGACCGGAGCGTGTTGGTTCGACTAGACGACACCAACCATGACCGCCCGAAAGCCGACTCCATGCCGGTAGGACGACGTCCACTCCCAGTCGGGCAAACAAACAACGCCCGACTCCTACAGACACTCCGAACGCCGGCCGCGCCCGGAATTCGCCACCCGACACTGAGGGCCCGACTCACAATCGGTCGGCCCCCACACTGCTACCGGACAATCGGCAGAGGCTGCAGTCCCATCATGGACGCGCCGCACGCCGTACGACCGTCAGGAGGACCTTGTCCTGCCAGGGATCCCCGGCATTCGTCCTGCTAAGGACGCCAATTAATTCCTAGGACCTGTCAACTCATCGACGGCGTGGCAACCCCCGGCGATGTGAGAGCCCAGGACAACTTGACAACTCCACAGTTGTCTACATCACTGACGGTGGAATCATACCGCCCGGCTATAAAAGGGGTAAGGCAACAGTAACGAAGGCAGGCCGAAAAAAGGCTGGGTAAGCTCTCTGAGGCCCTCTTAAGCGCTCTCGAGCCCTCTGGTTCTTTCTTTCTTTACACTGTTGCCCGCTCTCCTCTCTGACTTGACCGTCGGAGGGTCCCCGCCGGAGTCGCCTCCGGTCTGAGAGGACTTTCCCGTGCAGGTGCTCGCTTCCGGCGACCAGGCGCGACGACGAGAGGGGATTGGCCGCAACAGGTTTGGCGCGCCAGGTAGGGGGGCAGACGAGTAGCTTCTCCCGCCACCAAGTTTCCCCTCTAACATGACGAGAATCAGAGCTCAACGATCGAGGGCCACTGGTTCCGCGAGGCGTTCTTCCCGCCGGGAAGAGGCCTCCCCGTCACTCCCGCGGTGGAGCCTAGTTCCCCGCGTCCGGCAGTGACCACGGAGGTGCAGATCGCGGCGATCGTACGGCAGATGACC
>KE507759.1:92238-106515 GCA_000441515.1 Elaeis oleifera
AGATTTCAGATATGCATACATGCATATTAGTTTATGTCATAGATCCTGTATAGTGATTTAGATTTGATCTATGCATATATTGTAGATTAAATTATTTAATCTATGTATGTTCCACTATAAAATTTTAAAAATGCATGCACATCACCCACCACGCTTCCCTTCAAATCTTATTTAACAGATAAGCTGTAGTTAATAAAGCATGTCCTCAAAAAAATAAGGGTAAGTCAGTATAGCTCATCATGGATCGGATCATATCCAATAAGGTCCTATTTCTCCTTTTCGATATCCCGTTGAGTTGAGATATAGCAGGAGGAGTCCACTAAGAGACTATGCCATTTTCTTGAGATAATTTAAAATTCTCCACTAAGGTATTTCCCTCTTCGATTTGATCGAAGAACCTTAAAAGTTTTCTGTTTGTTTTCTACTTCATGTCTGAATTTTTAAACTTTCAAAGACTTCAAACTTATATCTCATAAGAAACACATATCCATACCGTGAATAATCATCGATAAAAATTATGAAGTACTGATAACCACTCTTGGCTTGCACATCGAATGGGCCACATATATTAGTATGTATCAGGACAAGTATCTCCATAGCCCTCTCTCTAATTTTTCTTGAAGACAGGATTTACAAACTGGATATGACTCAAAATTAATCAAGTCAAGGATACCATCCATTTTCAGTTTGTTTATCCTATCCTCTTCAATATGGTCAAGCCTGGGGTGCCACAAATACTTGTGGTTAACGTTATTTCTAGGTCTTTTGGTCCCTACAGCACTTACTGTTTGCTCATTAATCTTCACACTCACATCAACATGTAGGTGATAAAGATTGTCAATCAAAACACCACTTACAATTAATTTATTTCTCAAATAAATCAAACAATGGTCTTTATAGAAATTAAATATGTAATCTTCTTGTGCTAGCACAGAGATAAAAATCAAATTTTTGCTAGCTACAGGTACATAATAATAATCTTTTAAAACTAATCTAAATCCTAACGATAATCAAAGAGGATAGATTCCCACGATGACTGCAGCAACTCTTGCTCCATTTTCAACTCGAAGGACTATTTCTCCTTCCTTCAACCTTCTACTTTCTATCAAACTCTACATAGAAGTACATACATGAGTACTTGAGCCAGTGTCTAATATCCAACTAGAAGTAGAAGAAATCATTAAGTTAGATTCAATAACGAGCATATTAGACATACCTTCTGAAGGTGTATCACCCTTCTTAGACTTTAGAATTTTCAGATATAATGGACAATTCTGCTTCCAATGGTCGTCAGCATTATAGTGGAAACACTTTTTTTTTACTGCAGCCTTCTTTGAAGTATCCATCTTTGGCTTTTTCTCCTTCTATTTCTTCATAGGTTTCTTCTTCTTCTTCCAGATAGACTTTCTTTTGGAGGAAGATATCTACTCCACAGCAAGAATATTACTCCTTGAACTCTTCAAGGTTCTCTCAGTCGTAACCAATATATTGATCAATTCGGATAAAGTACAATCAATTTTGTTCATATGATAGTTTAGGATAAACTAACTATATGAACTGGTCAAGGATTGTAGGATCAGATCTACTTGCAATTCCTTCTACATGCTCTTACCCAGCTTCTCAAGCTCTTTAAGGTCCTTGATCATTGTCAAACCATGATCATGAACTGATTGCCCTTCGCGCATCTTAAATTAAAAAGTCTCTTCAACACTTCAAAATGCACTGTGCAGCTCTGCTCACCGTATGACTCTTGTAAGTGAGTGATCATAGCTCTAACAATAGGCATGTGCTCATGCTGACTTTACAACTCATTTGATATTGAAGTCAGTATGTAGCATTTTACTCTATTGTCATCATTCATTCATTTATCTAGTGCAGCCCTTTGGTTAGCACTTGGACGGCTTAGCACGGTTAGGGGGTGCTGGTCAAGAATATACCCTATTTTCTGAGAGATCAAGACTATCTTGAGATTTTTGAGTCAGTCCTTGTAGTTCAATCTGGTCAGATGGTTGGACTCTAAAATTCAAGCTAAAGGGCTTGAAGCTGACATTGTTAATCTGTGAGAGTAGAGATTCAAGTTAGACGTTTGTAATTTAATTTCATTTAATCTAGAGACTTTAAGAATCAAATGGACTCTCACTATTTTTTAGATCTCTCACACTCTCTGGTAGAGAAACGAAAATCCTGACACGACTTAGGATTTTTAGTGGGTACTGCGGTCCCACTAATTTGTATGCACCTCACCTAATAGTTATAGGTGGTATACTAAACCAATAGGTGAAAAACTCTTATCCAATGCTTTTCAAGCATGTTGCAATGACTCAATCTCTAAGTCATATAGGCTCATCTAACAGTTATTGATTACACTTCTGAGTTAAATCAGATCCATCGTTCACAAGCATGTGTGAAGCTATCATTGGCTCCCTCACCTAATAGTTATTGGATCCAATCCCATCCTCATCCTGGAGAAACTCTTTGCTAATAAAGTGGTTGAGTCTTTCTGATGCAACTAAATCACTGTGATCAGTCGAGAATAATCAATACCAGTAGGACCCCCGCACATCTACAATGGTAGAAGATCGCTAAACTTCATATTTGTAGAAAAGTTTGAATTTAGGTCTCATCTTAATTAGTCATAGCTGTTATGACTAATCCTAAGGGTATGGGCTAGCTCAAATCATCAAACAACCACATCAAGATTAATTAACCAAATTGGCCAGGTAAGTGTAAGATTGGTGAGAGTCTCCCGTTGCTTTTCTTAGACATCAATAAATTGATCAGATCAGTGAACGAAACTAATTAAATAAACACCTCTTTTTAGGTTGAACTAAAATACTTTCTTAAACACCAATAGATCAATTAATTTCGAATAGATTAGCTTGCGTAACTCAGACTCGAGCCATTGAGCCAAATCAGATCTTTGAGTTAATCCATCCAACATATAGTTGTTAATCGATGTCATCAATCTATAACTATTGGATTGATCTCTAGTACTCTTGACCTAATCTTAATCAACTTTTAATTGGGTTGGATTAATCGCTCATCTCGATTGAACCCTACTATGTACTGATCGATTACCCAAAGCAATCAAATTACTAGACCTAATTGAACCATCCAAATCCAAATCCTCATGTTTTATGCATAAGATTAAAATCTTAAATTCTCAATTTCAAATCTTTAATACTTAATTTTAGATATTTAATTTGTAATTTTATATCTTTAATTAAGTGCATTATGAATATGAGACAGTTTAGATGTCGAAACTACTTTCAGATCTAAACTAACAATCTATGTATCTCATAAATAAACATAAAATCAGATCTAAATATGATCAAATATATTACATATATTTATCAAAGATTAGTTCTAACATGAAATACTTTTTAATTAGGGATCAATATCGATATAGGACAATATTTTCAATATAAGGGGCAAACCTTATGCCAGAACAACGTTATATCATATCGATGTAGATCCAATTAGGTTAAGTTTTAAATCTGATTCAAAATCAAAAATTAATCTTAAAATTTTTTTTAGATCTAGATTAATCTAATTAAATCAGATCTAAATTTAATCATGCATATCAAAAATCATGGCTCTGATACCACTATTAGAGTTGGGTGATTTCAGCATGCAGATTTTTTTTCATCTCATGAAAACACAGCGAAAAGCATAGATTAAATTTTAACCTATTGCATACCCTAGATCTCATCTAGTATCATCTAAAAGGAATCTAACATGTATGATTAATTTAGATTTATAGATCTAAAAATCAAAAATTAAGAAGGATTATAAACTTACCTGAGATCGCTATCCACTTGCAAGCTAGATCTAGATTGATTGCAGGTTCTGTTTGAAGCCACGCATGCATCTGACCTCTACAGGTATTCACATAGGGTTAAGCAAACTCGAAGCTTTCTAGATCATCGAGGTACTAGACTCTTTCAGATCTGCTTCATTTGATTAGATCTCATCGTAGAAGAAGATAGCATGAACATCTTCATGCAGGACCTCGAAGAAGAAGCTAGAAGATAATCCTTTCTCTTCTTCCCTTTCCTCTCTTTTTCTCTCTAATTTTCTCTCTCTTTGGGTGTGGGATCTGATGGAGGAGTGCTTGGGGCATCCTAGAGGTGGGGCGCCACTATTTATAGGCAAAGGGGCGGCCACATGAAGTCCACGTCCAAACCAAAGGAGTCCTACTCCTATTTGAATTCCTATGCCATAATCCAAATCTAAACCCCTTTTAAGAGTCCTAATCTAATTCTAAATCAGTTAGAATTGAGTTAATTCCAAAAGAGAGAAGGAGAGAGAATCTTAGGAGAATATTGGCGCCCTTCTTCTTATTGCATGCATAGGGAGAAGGGCACTACCCCTCTCTCTTTGTGAGCCAAAGAGGAGGGAGAATTCCAATCAAATTGGGACTCTCTTATCCTAATCTGATTAGGTGAGGTCTTGATTTAATTTGGATCTAATTCAAATCCAATTCGAAGCCAGATCAAGCCCAATTCGAGTCGAATTCGAAATCTAGTCAAACTAGGTTTCTAATCCAAGTCTTACTTGGATTGGAAAAACCCATTCAACTCAAATTAGATCAAGATTAATTAAATTAAATTAAATTAAATTAAATTAGATTCTAAATCCAAACTTGATCTTATCAAATTCAATTGCAACACCTGCAATCAGGTTAAATTTGCTAACACTTAGCAAAACTTCTACTTGTAACTTTTACCAATCAATCCGACTTATCAATCCAATTGATAATTGGATCTAAATCTAATCAATTGACTTGGTCAACTCCTTTTGTGTATGATTCCATAGGTTCTATTCTATTTGATAGTGAGACTTACAATGATCTCCATCAAAGTAACATCGAAATTTTTTTTGATAGATTGGAACAATTTCAATTCACCTCAAACTTGGATCACAGATCTGAAATGATCTAAGTGAGTTCTTACAATCCATCAGTGACACCAGTAGTATATTGTAGCAATCCAACAGAACAAAATGTATAGAACCTCTAGATGTAGTTACCATATGATCTCTCTATCATGAGTCCCGATAGGACGAAGGTTATGGATAATAACTCGTCAAATCCTAGCATCCGTCATATGCCTAATCTAATTAGCTCGAGTCCAAAATATAATTTCGATAGAAATATTTTTTTCATCCATCACCTTACTGTGATCATAGACTTATGAACTCAACCTCTTAGATTGTATAAGACTACTCTTCTATCGAGGTCGATAGATCCCATCTTGATACTCTCCCTATTCCTACAATAGATCTACTGCAACCAAGATATACTACAAGGATCTAAATGGATAAGAGACTATGTTTATGTGTAGTTAAACTATAGCAATCCTATTATGAGTATAGCCGAGGCACCTCAAGTCAAAGAACTATTCACACAACTACAGTATCGAGAAGTCACTGATGAGTGAGTAGATATCCATATGACTTCTCATATAATCATACTTGATATCATTGTTCTTTAACAGCCATCTGTACTATCACTCCAATGTCTCCACACTGTAGACTCGAGATTCATCTAAAAATGAATCATGCACCAATCTAACTGGATCAATCACCGTCCTCGTGAGTCAGGAGTAATTTGAAAATTAATTATATATGTCTTAAATTTTTAACTCTTGAGAATATATATCTTAAGCATTAATTCTTTAGATGATTCAAGAACACAATAACAAGAATGGATAAAAATCTACTCATTTTATTAATTTGAATAATAAATCGATTACAAATTTATGTCTTGGAATTATTATATTGTGTCAGCCAACAATTGGCTTTCTAGATCATACATCTAACAAGCCTATGTACCTTACTTGCACAATATAATTAAAGTATGTTTCACATCTAGAGTTCTTGAGAGACTATCTTAATTCTATATTGATTCATTATTAACTAAAGAAGTAATTTATCTCATTTTCTAATGCACACCATAGTAGGAGTCAAATGCATGTGTAACATCTTATAAATTATCTTATGTAACTTGCTTACTTAGTTTAGCATACCTACTTATATTTTATTTTTTAAGTGTTTGTAGTAGTGGATTTATTTAATATATGAATGGAAATTTATGCTAAGCATGCTAAAGTTACTCTATTTGTTGTATATGTACTAAAATATGGGAGAAACTATCATAGCCTTATGCTAAGTCCTATGGTTAACGGACTATATAGTATAGAGTACAATTCTCTAAATCTATTTTGTTTCACAACTGATGTTGGGGAAACATTAACAATATCTCCTATATATGGATTTTTGGCTCCATCATCAAATTCCTCACACACTAAAACAAGATCAATTGAGACATGTCCCATCACCTCCTCCTCCATCATTGCAACTTCCTTTGTCACTTAAAGCTAGTAGGTCCCGAGGAGTTAAACCAAAGGCTAAGGTTTATAAATAAAGCATATCAATTTAATAACCTATACAAGCATAAGAAATAATCAAACTTTCACTCTTCAACTGGAATAGCTAAATTCATTTGCTTAAGTTTGAAATGATATTCTATATTAGTAAAGGTTTTTTTGGTTGAAATAAAAGGAAAAGATTTGAGTACAAATGATGGTCTTACCATTATAATAGAATACAATCTTAATTTCCTTTTTTCAATCTTCCCCTTCTCTTGTGAGATTTACTCTACCCTATTTTGTAAATATTCTGTAAACTATCTTCTTTTCCTTAATAAACATTATTGGGCCAAATTTGGTCTAGTATTGATGATGTGTCTGATATCTGAAGATGTGGGAGACACCTAGCATTATGATGTGGACAACCTAGGATGTGTGATCTATGCAGCAATGATGTCATCGGTAGATGACCGACCATATAAGGTCGGGCTTAGGATGTAAATTTTGTAGATGATTATAGGCCTTATTCTTTTGACAACATCCAGGCCGAAGACCTTAGCGATCAAGAAGTGAGGGCTAACCTAAAGGATCCTCAAAGGTCCCTCATTTCTAAATGATCTCAGTCGATGAGAAAGTCTTGGTCATGTGAGAAGCGAGGGCTAACCACAAAGAACCCTCAAAAGCCTCTCAATCCTAAACGAGCTTAGCCAACGAGAAAGCTTTGGTCATGCGAGAAGCGAGGGCTAATTACAAAGGATCCTAGAGGTCCACAAATTCAAGCCATCTGGGTCGAAAATCTTGGTGATCAAGAAGCAAGGGCTAACCTAAAGGACCCTTGAAGGCCCCTCCTTCCTAAATGAGCTTAGCTAATGAGAAAGCCTTAGTCAAGTGACAAGTGAGGGCTAACCACAAAAGATCCTTGAAGCCCACAAATATAAGCTAACGAGCTGAAGATCTCGACGATTAAGAAGCGAGGGCTAACTTGAAGAACCCTTATTCCTAAAACAAGCTTAGCCAATAAGAAACCTTCATCATGCGAGAAGCGAGAGATAACCATGAAGGATCCTCGAAGCCCTCATGCTCAAATACTCGAGTCAGAAGCCATGGATGTCTAAAAGTCAATGGCGAATCTAAAAACTAGTTATCAGCAAGAGTGGAGAAGTTTTTTTCCTAACCTAGGGTGATGGATGCAATGGCATTCAAAACAATTAACGTTACTACCTAAGACTATAGCACCCGAATAGGAAAAAAAGAATATGGGAAGTAAGTATCAACACCACATTTGAACAGATTGCTTAATTAAATTCTAAAGGTCAGACTGCCCAATTACAATATTCACTCCACGGATAATGGATGACAAAACAATATACATATATACATCAATATCATTGACCATCAAGACTCCTGGCTGGGACCATTCGCAACTTGAGAAGGGTCTTCGATAGTGAGATCCTATGCATCTTCGATCAAAGGTGCCTCATCTTCAACATCATCGGGCTCGGGCACCCCAAGCTCACTTGGCAAGGAACCTCAAGGAGGCCAATGTCAACTTCAAGAAAGGCTCATCCAAGCAAGGCCTTGCACTTTCTGAAGCTGATCTCATAGGCTGTAACAAAGCTTTAACTATGTTGAGCATGACTTCGAGCTGTCTAGCAGCAATTCGGATTTTTGTCTACTTAACCTTTTCTTCAATGGTGATGGTTGCCGCCTCACCTGCCGCCACCTTCCAAGTGAGCTCCACCATCATTGATATCTCCTTGTCAACCTTTTCTTGGTCACATAAATCTCATTTCAAAGCCATGTGACTTTCTTTGTGGCACCCCACCTCACCTCTTTAGCTACCTTAGTTGATTCCACTAAGTGTTCCAAGATGGCAATTCTTCCCCGAGCCACGTAGAGCTCATTTTGGAGCCATGTAATTCTTTCTATGGCATCCCACTTAACCTCCTCAGCCACCTTGGCCGATCTTGCACAAGCTTTGGCCGATTGGGTTCTCTCTGAAGAATATAGCTTGTCAGCCTGCTTAATATTCTCCCTTAAGTGCTTCACCTCCACAAGAGCCTCGATGCAAGCCTTCTCTCTTTCCAAGACCCTTCATTCGGCCCTAAAGGCCCTCTTTTTGGCTTGACAAACTTGAACGCCAATAGGTCGAGCCGTGCCTTTCGATAAGGACTCAATGCAACTATGAATAAATAGGCATCCGCAAAATCCACAATGGCTCGACTACGTAGAAATAAGACAAGGGTGCAACAAAAATCAAAAGAGACATGGAGGAACTTTAGAGGTAAAAGCTTATTCATCAAGTAAAAGTTATTTTTACATGACTTGACAGATAAAATAGAGAAAAAGGAAAGCAAAAGACTATAAGAAATTTAAAGCCTAAGTTAAGGCATCTACAACCTCAGGCTAGGGATCGACTAAGGAACTCAGAATAACGATCACCAACTGGTCAGCCTCCTTGACAGGCGCTAGCATCGACAAAGGCAGCTTACCAATGACCACAAGCTTAAGCTATGGCAGTGCCTCGATGGCCATAACCTTTAGCTATGATTGCTTTTGGTGGCCACGGGTTCCGATGGGGGTTGATCATCATCAGCTTCTTCTTCCTCATCCAAAAAGAATAAATCCAACTCCAAAAAGTGAGCTGATATCTTCTGGTGATTTTCTATCCAGTAATGAAGGCTTTCTCATAGAACTTGACCTTCCCAATAGTAAAGACCTCTGATGCACAAAAGGCCTCCACCACCAAATGACCCGCCTCCATGATTTGGCCCTCCGCATTCTCCACCTTTCTCTACCTCAGCAACCTTCGCTTGTGCTACCCAGCACCTCTTCTTTCTGAGTCCAGCTTAGCCTCAGCCTTGACCTTGGATGCCACAGCCTCCTCCTGCAGTACATTAGCCTTTTCTAGTACCTCTTTAAGATGCTTGGCTTCTGCTTCAGATGCCTTCGCTACCGATTGGACCTCCATCATGGCTGAGTCTGCCATTTCATGCTTCTTGTGTGCATCAGCAACATCCGAACAAGCCATCCTTATTGAATTAGTGAAAACTGCAATATAATGGCCTAACTATGCATGCAAGAAAAAGCAGGTTAGATGTAGAAGTACATGCAAAGAGCGGATTAAGGAAAACTTACTTGAACAAATGAGGTTATTGCCTCTCTTTGTTAGAGGTTCAAACTCAGACCCTCCATCCTTTCAAGATCATCCGACAGAAGCATCCCCTGAAGCAGGTCACGAGCACCCCTCTAGTTCTCTAGGGTAGAATCGGATAGCGAAATTGAAGATGTGCCCAGTCCTTGGTCAGCCAACATGGTAGCTAAAGAAATCTAGAAAATCTCATCTCCTAATAAGATGTGCATGTTAAATTTGAAAAAAATCTGGCAGCAAAATATTTTAGATCTGATTAAATCTAATTTAATCTATCATGCACACATTAGATCTAATCTAATGCTACCCTTAGATCTATCACATGCATGATTCAGATGCTGAAAATAAAATCAAATCTAAATAAGAGACCAATACCTTTGCACGGATAGCCGAACTCCATAATTCGATGATCATAGATGCCTGATGAGGTCCTAATAGAACCGCACAAATATCCGACCTCTACGGATATCCACTTGGGATAGATCTAGATTGCTCTACTCGGATCTGGATCCTTTTTTTCAAGAGGATCTCCGCGTGCTCTCAATCTAAAAATTTAGATCACGATCAACTCTTGATTGTAGCAAAATCTACACGTGATCGTGTAGCCTTCCTTTCTTCTTGGTGTAGATTGGAACCACCACACTTGATGCTCCAGATGGGAATGCCCAACACCTTTGGGCATGCTAGACTAGGGGCATGTGAGAGGAGAGGGAGAGGGTTGGCGTGGAAGAGGGCTACGGCTTTTTAGGTGGGGCATTGAGATCAAAAATGACGTAGGGCTCATGAAAAAATTCAGCCCTTTGAATAGAACCCTCCACCCAAGAGTCCCTTCTTAGCCTATCAAGTTTAAACTTGAATTAGGTTTTATCACATAAGAGCATTAGGAGCAGTAGAACTCATGATCTGAATTTTTCTCGTAAAAATTCAGATCTCTCCATGCATAAAAAAATATGGTGCGCCTGGTTGTCATGCGTCTAACTCCGAATATAACACCAAATAGATAGGGATGTGACGTGCCCCTACTCCCCTTATCCAAGCATTTGAGCCTCTCTGAAGATCATGCCAAGGAGAGAAGAAATAGGGGCGTAGCTCCTATCCTATCTTATCTAGTGTTGGCACCAAAGATGGATAAGGCTGGATGCCTTAAAGCAGAAGGACTCTTCCTTCTGGCACCTACATTTGATTTTCTCTATAACTTTATGTAGAAAATAAATTGAGAGCATTTGACTCGGTCAAGCCTATCTAATAGAGAGTCCAAGTCTAAGAGGATTTAGGTTAACCATATGCTAGCATAGTTTTCTAAACCCAATAGGATTTCTTCAAATCCTAACCTAATTGAGTCTCTATGAGCCCAATTAAATAATCCAAGATCAAATTCTCTTGTTGTGTGACCCCATAGGTTCAATTCTATTTGATAGTGAGATATATTATGATTTTCATCACCAATATCATTGAAATCTTTTTTAATAGATTGAAATATTTTACTTCAATCAATTAAGAATTATTGATCATCAAATAATTTTAATTAGTCTCACGATCCACCAGTGATACCTAGTAGTACGTAGTGGTAATCCAGTAGAACTAAATAGCAAACTTTTAGGTACAGTTACTATGTGATTCGATTCTTCTATCCTGAATCTTGATAAGATAGAGATTAAGGATAATTGTTAAACCTAATTCTTGTCACATGTTAGAATCAATCGACTTAAGTCTGATGTGAAATCTTATGGAAACACCTTTCCATCATTCACATTGCCATGGCCATTGACTTAAGGACTCAATTTCATGATCTATATAGGACTACTCCTCATTTACTGAGGTCGATAGATCTCATCTAATGCACATCCTATTCCTACAATGAGTCTACTATAGCCAACATACATCTCAAGACTCCATATGGCTAGAAGATCAAGTTATGGTATAGTCAAACTACAGCAACCTCACTGTGAATAGCTAAGGCACCGCAGGTCTAAGAACAAGACACGCTACTATAGCATCGAGTTAGTCACTAATGAGAAGGTAGACATCCTAGTGACTACTCATATTTGATCACGCTCAGTATCTTTATTCCTAACAAGCATTTGCACCTCACTTCGATGTCTCCACACCATAGATTCAGGATACATCTATCCTAAGGAAGCGATCGTGCATCAATCTATCTTAATCAAGCACCATCCTCGTGATGATCCTATGATCGAAAGTAATTTATGAATTAATTATAATGACATATGTCTCAAATTTTCAACTCTTGAGAATATATGTCATTATACCCATTAACTCAATGGATGATCCATAGACACTTAATAACATAGATATAAATAAAATAAATCTAATTTATTAATTTATAGTTAATATTATAAATATATCTTAAGAAAGTTTTACAAGTGTCGGTCAATCTAGCTTCTAGGACATACATCTAACATCCTCCGACTTGACCTAAAGCCAATTGCTTCGTTAGTGGGTCAGCCATGTTATCCGTGGTGTCGACTCTCTTTATCTCGATGTATCCCTTCTCGATATCATCACAGATGAGGTAAAATCGTCGCTAAATATTATTGGATTTCTGATGAGATCTCGACTCCTTAGCAAGGGCTATGGCACCGTTGTTATTGCAGAATAGTGAGACGACATCCGAACGCATCATATCTAGCTCCGTAATGAACTTCTTGAACCAGAACATCTCTTTAGCAGCTTCTGATGCGGTGATGTACTCTACTTCCATGATGAAGTCTGCAATAACAGGCTGTTTGAAACTCCTCTAACTCACAGCACCACCATTGCACAAGAAAATATTGTCTGATATCGACTTTCGATTATCAATATCAGACATAAAATCTGAATCAGTATATCTCTGTACCTTTAATTTTTCATTTTTGAAGATCAAAAATATATCCTTAGTTCTTCTCAAGTACTTAAGGATACATTTCACAGCTATGCAGTACTCCTTATCTAGATTCGACTGATATCTGCTTGTGATACTCATATCATAGGCGATATCAGTTCGTGTACAAAGCATGACATATATGAGGCTCCTTATGGCCGAAGTATAAAAGATCTTGCTTATACATTCTATCTCTTCTGATGTGTTGGGGCACATCTTCTTGAACAGATGGATTCCATATCTGAAGGATACAAGTCTCCTTTTGCAGTTTTTCATGGTGAACCTCTTCAGCATCTCCTCTATATACAATTTTTGTGATGGGCCTGGCATCCTTCTTGATCTATCTCTATAGATCTTAATCTCCAAAATAAAAGATGCTTTCCTAAAATTTTCATGAAAATTTTTTTGGATAACCATAACTTGATCGATGTTAATATGGAAATATTATTTTCAATTAGGAGGATATCATCTACGTACAATACGAAAAAAGTGACAGCACTCTCACTGACCTTTTTGAAGATATACGGCTCCTCTTCATTTTTGATGAAACCAAATGATTTGATTATATCATTAAAATATACGTTCCAACTCTGAGATGCTTGCTTGAGTCTATAAATGGATCTTTACAGTTTGTAAACCTTGTGACTCCATCATTAGAAGTGAAGCCCAATGATTGCTCCATATAGATATTGTTGGGAATAGTATCCCAAAGTCAATCGTCAGCCTGTTGATGGTTATGCTCTTTGTTGTATTAGTACATGAATTATAAATTAATAAAATTATTTTGGTATTTTTTATTACAAATTATTTCATCTTCTAATGAACTCCTGTATTGTGGTGAAGTCCTTAGGACTATTTAGACTCGACAAAAGAGGATTTGTCGTTTAGTCCTTAAACTTGCTCACGACCAAATGATATGTTGTTACCAAGGACAACAACGTTTATCAAGCATAGGTCGTTGTGTGCCATATGGGTTGGTTGTCCTCTAAACCAAGGAGTGTGGGATACTGGTATGGCATACAGGTGAGATGTAAGGGTACATCTGCACTGAACGTGACCGACTCCGGAGCTATTTCTACTATCAAGATTTACTCCGATGGGATATGGGTATAAATGTCCCTCCAACCTGAGACCGTCATGGTGACTTGCAAGCAACTCACTGCACTTAGGCACTGGACTACCTGAATTTTTAATTCAGTGATGGAAGGCTGCTAGGTGTAGTCAAGTACTTGACTTGTCGGTGCGTGTGTCAAGATGGGATTGACCACTCCAGTTCAGGAGCTGTGTACAGTCGTGTTTCAATTTAGCAAAACTTTGGCTAGGGTAGTCCTAGTGAGGAGTCATAGGACTGTTTGAGTTGAGCATGATTCGGATGATCTAATTAGGGTTGACAGTTTAATCCTGAGTCATCCTAAACACAGGGGTCAAAAGGGATGAATTATACAGTAACCATATTCACGTAGGTTCTGAGTGTTGCGATTGCGACTATTCGACCTATCTGGATATTGGGTACCATTACTAGATGGTCATTTTGATTAGTACAAGAATTGGTTCTTGTGCTACCGACTTAGGTTCGAACTTGCAGGATCACACACATTAGAGGTTCTTATCTGATCTGATGGTTGATGAAGAGTCCTAATGCTCGTGGACTATGAGTCCTACGTGTCTGAGACTCTGTGATCGAGAATCAAGATTCTCTGATCATGAGTCCAACATATTTTGGATACCGGGGTCAAGAGTCCCACTGGTTTGGATTTTTCGATTATAGTTTCATATTGATGAATTCTGATGCCCGATTGCCATCGAATTTAGACTCAGTATTTATGAGAGATTTAATTAGTGATTTGATTGTTAATTAACTCACTTTGATTGAA
>KE507761.1:61050-80526 GCA_000441515.1 Elaeis oleifera
TATCCTTAATGGATGATAAAATAAAGATTATTTTCTAGTTTTCTCACATACAAACTAATTTTGTATGGTGAGAAAAGGTGTGATACAATTTAGGTGGCGCAAAGGATAGAGTCCTATTCATGGGATTCTAGGGTTTAACCAATTGGATTTCTTTCAAACACAATCCAATTAGACCCAAATAAAATATGATGAATCTAATCTAATTAAGCTCCTATAACCTCAATTAAACTTGATCAAATCAATAAATTAATTGAGCCATAGATCCGATCAAATCAGGATCATTTCTCCCTTATCGATTAGGTCATCTCATAACCTAATCAGACTTGACTTGATTGAATCAAATTCAATCAAACTTCTTTCAGACTTTAATACTCAATCAAATTGAGCTAATTAATTATTTAATTACTAATTAATCTTCTATAAATGATAGAGTCTAAGTCTAGTGGGACTCTTTTCTAGAGTCCCCGTCTAGTGGGACTCTTCAGCAGAGTCTCCATCCAGTAGGACTCTTCACCAGAGTCTCCATTGACTGAGACTCTTCAGGTTAGCCATGTGATCAGAGAGAAACTTTTAATATGTGTGACTCCATAGGTTCGAACCTAAGTCGGTAGCACAGGAACTGATTCATGTACTAATCGGAGTAACCATTTAGCAATAGTACCCGACGTCTGGATAGGCCGAATATATGCGAAGCAACACTCAAGAACCTATTTAAATATAGTTACTGTATAATTCATCTCTTTGACCTTTGATGCTAGGATGACTTAGAGTTTAAACTGTCAACTCTTAATGGTACATCCATTATGTGTCTCAACCTGATAAATCCTGTGACTCCTAAGGATTACTTTGGTCAAAGTCTTACTAAATTGAAACAGAAAGAATTCTCTCCAATCTCTTGGAGTGGTTAATTCAATCTTGACTCACGCACCGACTTTACAAGTACTTGACTGTATCCAGAAATCTTTCGATCCTGAATTAAAAATTTAGGTAGTCTGGCACCAAAGCACAGTGAGTTGCTTGCAAGTCACCGTGGTAATCTCAGATCGGAGAGACACTTATACTTATATCCCTTCGGAGTGACTCTTGACAGCAAAGTGCTCCAGAGTTGGTCACGTTCAGTGAAATATACTCCTACATTTCACCTGCATACCATACTAGCATCTCCACGCTCCTTGGTTAAGAGGACAACCAACCTATATGGCACACAACGACCTACACTTGATATGTCTATCATCCTAGTAATAGCATATTATTTGGTCGCAAACTTATTTAAGGACTAAACGATAAATTTTTTTTATCAATTTAAAATAGTCCTAAAGATTTTCATCATAACACAGAAGTTCGATATAGAAGATGTACAAGCTTATGATGAAAATTATCAAATAAATATTTATTAATTCATATATAATTATATCAAATAGCACAACTGTCAACAGACTGATGATTGACCTTGGGATACATTTTCCAATATTACTGTTCTAAGAAGTATTTCTATCCTTTATATAAAAATTTGAAAACACCATCTCAAGATACGATCGGTATCCTCCACCTACGAGCACGACTGTGGAGGAGGTTGATGAAGACTCTTTCAGCACTCAGGAGAGAGGAAGAAGAAGAATTAATTAGAAAATTAGAATGAAGAACAGCTTCAGCTCTCAAATTACTTGCTGGGTCAGGACTCACGGTGCCTTTTTATAGCCACTAGATTCTGAACGTTGGGCCAACCCAACATTCAGAAATAAATAGGCCAAATAAAATCCCAACATTCAAATGATTAAAGCCCAACGGTTTAGAGAATTAAAGCCTAATGTTCAAAAAATCCAACATTTAAAATATTAAAAACTCAACTTTAAAAATTAAAATCATAATTAAAAGTTGAAATAAATAAAAACTATTCTCGGGTTGGCAAGGTGCTAAGCCCGCACCCGCACCCGCCTCATCCTCGATCCAGTTCAGTTTGTGTGCGTGTATTAAAGATTTTCTTTCAAACTTTCTCAAATGCCCTCAAGGGCTTAGCCAAACTCTTTTCTCATATAAAGAGCTTAAGAAATTTTCTCACTCTCGATGTGGGACAAAAAAATATCTCACATAAGATTAAAAAAATTTGGAGGGAAATTCTTTTGGAAAATTTTGAGTTTCCAATTTTGAATTTCCCACTAATAATCCTCCATAAAATTCAATTTTTTAAAAATAGATAAATAAATAATACAAATTCTGGATGTTTATACTATGCAATGGGTAAGGTGACTTAACTTTACTTAGTGTGAATAATTTTTTTCTGAAGGAATCAGGATGAACCAGATTTTGAACTATGTTCCTTTGATCCATACTTCAACTACTACACTCATAATATAGAGTTTCTTCATTAGTAGTTTGTATATCAGTGGTCTTGCACATATATCTTGATTTTTTGTGAGAGTTACTAGAAATAGCCCAAATCTCATATCTGTGGCCATGTACGGATACTCTCATATAAGTGAGCTCTCCCAGAGATGTGTATAGAGTCACATCTTATATAGTGATGGCAACAGATAGGGTATCCACAAAATTTTCTCTACCAATATCCAAACCCATTTAAAATCTTACTACCTGAACCCATCCCAAACCTGGTTACGAGATTAAGTAGAAATCCCAAACCCATCCCATTTAAAATTGGTATACCCATCGAGTATCCAAACCCGCCCGACTAACCCTTATTCTTATTCATGTTATCATGAGAACAGATCCATAAATCAAAAATTTGTAGCCAAACAAGAATCATTTTGATCAAAAATCCCCATATCCTACAAATATCATGCTTCTACCAAGATTAAGCTCTCGAAAACCCAAGGGACCAACCCACACCACCACAATTGGAATCTAAAAACCCCTCCAACCTCTCTTGGGATCTCTCCTTTCCCACAGATCTCCAAAATAGAGAATGAAATGAAAGGAAGAAAAAGTGAAAAGAAAAAAATTACCAATCTACATGGGAAAAGGTTTTACCTTTTAATTTTTTCTTTTTCATTGATTTTCCTATGTTTTGCTCTAATTTTCCTTATTTTTTCCATCCCTAGGAGTGTCAATCAGGTAGGAGATTTGGAGCCTTTCGATCAAAAATCCCTCAAATCACACAAAAAATCATGCTTCTACTAAGATTAAGCTCTCAAAACCTAAAGGGACTAACTTACACCGCCATAGCTCCCACAAAGAACCTAAGAAACCCCTCCCATCTCCCTCAAGTGTTCTCACTTCCCACGGATCTCTGAAGAAAGAGACTGACCTGAAAAAAAAAGAAGAAAAAGAAAAAATGATCAATATATGTGGAAAAGATCTTACCTTTCGATTTTATCTTTTTTTTTACATTTCCTTTGTTTTCCCTCGATTTTTCCTTTGTTTTTCCATCCTCAAGAGTCTCAATCGGGTTCGGATAGTAGGTACCCGATGGATAAAGCCCAAACCCATCCCAAACCCGAATGGGGTTTAGTTTTAAATCCCAAAACCATCTTAAACCCCATTAGGGTATGCTAAACGGGTCCTATTAGGATTTGGGATGAGTCAGATGTTTGAAAAAATCCATCCGACTGCCATCCTTAATCTCGTGAAAACTACCATCCGAATCTCATTCAGAGCTACAGTTGTTTCTAACTACTACACAAAAGTACTAAACACCATAGGGATGGGATGGAATCTATGACTTCTATATCAAATAGAATACATGTGCTCTCGAACCAACCAATTAGTTTGTTATTACCATATTGAACCTTCTTCAAGGGATCTTCTATCATCGAGGTTGGATTCCCACTATTGGAAGGTCCTTTATAGGCAAAATTTCATCCCTCTCGATGTCTTAAGGACCTTGTCCTATTCAAGCCTTTAGTAAGACAATCAGCAAGATTTTGATCAGATTTTATAAACTTAATACTATTATATCATGCTTTTGTTGCCATCTAATAGTCTTTTATCTTAACTTTATATATATTAGTTTTAGAATTTATGAGTTTCTTTTATAAAAATCAATCACAGCTCTAGAATAATAGAGAATAGATATAGGAGGAATGGGAGTTTGTATCAAAAGAATAGATGACCACAAATTTTTAGCCATTTAACTTCTAAGAATGTGATATCAAGGGCTATTAATTAACTCGGACTCTATGACGCTTTTAGCTATTATAGTTTGCTTTATAGATTGTCAAAAAATAATACTACCTCTAAGAGTAAAGGCATATCCTCAAGTAGATATAATATCTTAAGAACTGAATATCTAGTTAGCATCACTATATCCCTTAAGCACAGCTGAATAGCTAATAAATCTAAGTTCATAAGAAATGGTAAATTTTTCTAAAGTAATCCAATGAGACATACTAGGATTACTGGTATACATAATCCGCAAACAACATAAGCAATATCAGGTCTAGTTCTATTAGTTAGATATAAAAGTGATCCAATGATTTGAGCATATCTTTCTTGATTCACAGAGTTATTAGTATTTTTTACTAATTGAACACTAGGATCGTATGGTGTAGACAAAGGAGAATGATCATAATATCCAAACTTGTATAAGATCATTTGAGTATAATGTGATTGAGTTAGATAATAGGAGTTTAATGATTTATTAATCTTCATACCTAAGATTACATTAGCTTGGCCAAGTTCTTTCATGTCAAAGTGATTTGACAACAAAGTTTTGATATCATTAATTAGATTAACATCTGGTGCTAGTATGAGAATATCATCTATATATAGATAAAGAAGAACATATTGATCATCAAATCTCTTATAATATAAATAATTATCAAAATCATTGATTTGAAAACCACTAGACAGAATAATACTATCAAATTTTTTATGACATTGCTCAGGTGCTTGCTTTAGCCCATATAAGGACTTAACTAGCTTGCACACATTATTTCTTGATCAGGCATAGAAAAATTTCAGATTGTCTCATATAATCTCTTCTTCTAGACCACCATGAAGAAAGATAGTTTTGACATCCATTTGATGAACAAATATTATGAATAGAAGTCAAAGAAAAAGAACTTGGACAGTGGAGATGTAAGCAATAGGAGAATGTGTCAAAGAAATCAAAGTCAACCTTTTGTCCAAAATCTTGAGTAACAAATCGAGCCTTGTACCTTTCCACAGATCCATCTACCCTCAATTTTTTTAAAAAATCCACTTACATCCTGAAGGTTTGCTTCCATAAGGTAAATTAGTAAGAACCTAGATATTGTTTCATTGATTGATTCCATCTTACTATTTATAGTCTCCTTCCAGAAGGAAGCTTTATGAGAGCTTATAGTATCTTGATAAGTTGTTAGTGTTTCATCAATCATGAAGGTTACGAATTCTTCACCAAAACTCTTTATAGTTCTAACTCTCTTATTTGTCCTAAGTCCAAGTGGAAGATTATGTTCTAAGAGGTTATAATCTAATTGAGACGTAGAAGGAAGATTTGATAAAGAACTAGATATTGAAGAATAGTCAGAAATTTGACTAAAAACTCAAGTTTTGAAAGGAAAATATTCTCAAAGAAAGTTGCATCTTTAGATTCAATGATGGTATCATTTGAGATTCGAATAATTTTAGAATTAACAACTAGAAATCTATAAGAATTACTATCAAGAGAATATCCTATAAAGATAGCATCTACAATTTTAGGTCTAATCTTTTTCTTTGGGTTCAGGGATTTCGATCTTTGCTAGACACCCCACACTTGAAACTAATTTAGCCTTGGTACCTATCCCTTCCAAAGTTCATATAGAGTTTTTTCATTATCCTTAGATGAAATTTTATTTAAGATAAAATATACTGATAGAAGAGCCTCTCCTCATAAATTTTGAGGTACATCAGAACTTATAATTATGGCATTGACTATGTCCAGTAGGGTTCGATTCTTATATTCAGCCACACCATTAGATTGAGGCGAGTATGGGGCTATGACTTCATGAATTATTTCATGCTCTTCACAGAATAAACAAATTTATTTGAAGTACACTCACCTCATCTTCAGACCTTATTATCTTAATCTTTTCTTTTGTTAGTTTTCAACCTCAGCTTTATAACTTTAAGTTTACTAAGTACTTCATCTTTTGTCTTCAAAAGATAGGTGTAATAATATTTAAAAAGTTATCTATGAAAGTCACAAAATATCGACTTCCTCCTCTGATTGGTCCTCTATTTAAGTCACATATATCACTGTGAATCAGTTTTAACTTTGGGTATTCCTAATTGAGATTGATTTGAAAGATTTTCTAGGTTGCTTAGATTGTATACAGATTTTACATTTAATACTATGATTGATTTTTAATTTAAGAATTAAATTTAAATACATATTTTATGATTAACCTATAATTTATATGACCTAGCTACCATGCCACACATCATAAGATTTAATATTCATCACATAAGATTGATTAAAGAAAAAGAAGAATTTTATTAATTGAAACAGACAATACATTGATCTTAAAAAGACCTTCAGATACAAAATCTTTTTCATAAATATTTCTCCTTTGGAGATTATAACTTTATTTGATTCTAGCACAACTTTATAACTAATTATACTAACAAAGATCGACTTATTAAGTACCTATGAATCTCGAGAACATGCTGGATACCGTGTAGAGTTAGAGTCTTTTCAGATGTCAGTCTTAGCTTGATAGTTCCAACTCCTAGCATATTAATAAATGTCCCATCATTTACAGTTATACTTCCTCCACTTGAGTCCTGATAGGAACAAAATCAAGTCCTATCAATACAGACATAAACATTGGCACCAGAATCTAACCACCAATGCAAGTTTGAAAAAGTAAGGTTAACAGTAGGTACAAAGGTTACTAACCTAAAGATAGAGTTTGAAGATCCAACCTCTAACATGTTGATTTGAGCTTTAGACTGGTTCGGTTGACCCTTCTTGAAAGTGGTGACCTTTTATTCTTCCTATAATAACAATCAGCAGCTAGATGGTTGTCTCGACTAAAAATATAGCAGAATCTTCCATCATTATTCTTTTATTTTTTTTTGACTGATTGGATTTAGGATTGCCTTAAGGACCTTTACCTTTAGACTTAAAGTTCCTAAATTTAGGTTTATAGTTGCGGTTTTAAAATTGTCTAGGCTGATAGCCCTTAAAATTTTGATTCTTATCTTGAGAATCAACCTCAGTTAAATTTATATTGGTTTGCATTTGATTCTCTTTAACCTCCCTAAGTTAGTGTTGGTCTTTTATTCTAATGGATTGGATGACTGATCTATGATTAAGAGTTTCTTGGGTTCTTCTAAGTTCTTAGGCAAACTTAGACTAAAAAGTTGGTAACTTATCTATTAGATAAGATATTTGGTAATTTTTATCTAGCACAGAACCACCCCTATGAAACTCATGGATATAATTTTGAAATTGATTGATTTGATCGTTGATAGGGACGTATTTATCATTTTATAGTTGTTAAAATCTATAAAGATGAACTTTTGAGTATCTTTATTATCTTTAATGGAGCCATCTTCTAAAGTATACCAATGATCTTTAGTAGTTTTATATTTTTTATAGATTTCATACAATTCATCATAAAGATAATTAAGAATCCTAAACCTACAATGAAGCTAGGGTTGAAAATGAGTCAGATTTTATCAAATCATATCCATATCCACATCCGATTTGGATTGGATTCGGATATATTTTAGTGATTCTGGTCGGATCCGAATGCGGATCCGGATATTTAGGCAGAAAATATCTGGATATGATTTTACTTATTTTTTAAAATTCGAATACGGATATCCGGATAATACAATCCATGCTTTAGATTCAGATCCAACTATCCGCATCCGCGAACCCGTCAATTAATAATCCTATTTCCTTCCCATCGCGATATTCTCCGACCCTTCGACTCTTCGACTTCGAGTCTTTCTTCTCCATCCCGACCGATGGCTTGGGTTTTGCTTCCCTTCTTCCACACCACCACAAGGAATCTCGACCAACGACCAACAGTCGGCGATCAGCATCCTTCTCAACGGGCGACTGGCGACAACGAGGCCCTTTCCAATCAGCGTTCAACACTTCGACAGCAAGCATATCGTTCCCAAATCATTCGCTGACGAGGGTTCTTCTTCCTAGCTTCTTGACCATCTTTCGGTGATAAGAGTCCTTCTGGTAAGAGTCCTTTCCGTCAAGAGTCCTTTCCGGTGACCGACTTTCAGTGACAGGTGGAGAAGGATGTTGCTTTTGCTTTAGAATTTGGCCTTTGGTCTTGGTATTGTTTCGCTTTGCTTTTTCCGTTGCTTGGGGCCCTGGGACTCGTTACAAATCGAAGTTTTCCCAAAGACCCAGCGTCATCCAGTGTGCCCGGTGGTTATCCGCACCCATCCCTGCTCCCTCATCTTTCCATCCTAGAGAACAAGATCTCCCGCAGGTCAATGCTTGCTTTTAGCCTCCCTCAGCTCAAGGAGCTGGGGAAACAGTTACAGACTTGCTCAGCCTGATGATCTCAGAGGTGGTGGTCTCTATGGCCTGAGAGGACACCAACATCTGAGACTCCAGCCTGTCAATCTCCTTCCTATTCTTCTCAACTCTCACATAGTCCACTCCCTTTGCCTCTTGCTTCCTTAGTAGGCCCACCCTTCTCTCATGCTCTTCCTTGAGTCTCTCTTCCTTGAGTCTCTGAGAATTCCGTGGCAGATAAAAACAGTATAGAAAAATCACAGATGACAGAACAGAGCATGTTGTTTTGAACCAGGAAAATCTAGATGAAACAAGCATTCCTTTAGGCAATTTTGTCTTGTTGCTGCTCTCTTCGAAACTATGAGGTTTTTGGGCAATATTCTTGGGCCCCAACTCAACAAACTAAATAAAGGGAACGAAACAAAAGGCATGTGCTCCAGTGGAATAAGAACAAATGCTTATGTTAATTTATTAATGAAGAAGGTACTGTACTTTTTTTAATGCAAGGAAGGTACCATACCTTGACTTCAAGAAAGAGCTTCTCCTCCCGAGCAAATAGCTTCTCTACCGTAGAAGAATGGCTCGCGCTTCCAATGCCAACTAAATAAAATTATGCATTGACTTGTGAGTAGGAGTTTTCTTCCTTTCTTAAATGGTCATCCATACCCATCCCTGCTCCCTCACCTTTTCATCTCGGATAACAATATCTCTCATAGGCCATAGTCAGGTGCTTGCCTTTAGCCTCTGGTTCAATTGCTATGACTTAACACATCTAAATGAATTTATATATTGACCTGTAAGCAGGATCTTTCTTTCCTCCTTATTTTATGAATTGTTGAGTTGTTGGTTGGTTTATAGACCATCTTCAATTGTTTCTTGTTTACCTCGATTTTAGTGGATTCTTTATTTAAACAGTTATGGTATATGATTAAATATAGTCAAGAAAATCTATGGATACCAACTTACATAAGTTCGATTGCCTTAATCAAGATGGGATTGGCATCTATCTTAACTTTCCTTGTTTGTAGCTTAATTATATTAATATGGTTTATATGTGTGCGAAGATGCTTTCCTCTTATTACATAATAATAATATTATTTGATGTTGTTATTTTAATGTTGTTATAAAGGATTTTTCTACATGTCATTTATTATGTTTCATTAGTCAAAAGCTTATATATAGATACTTCGATCTTTTTTCTGACAATTATTTTTACTTTTTTGATTATAACTTGATACATAAGATAAATTTCTTATATTTTGAATGCAATTGTTATATATCATGTCTTCTGGTGGGATAATTGAAGATGCAAATAGTAAATCAGCTGAGCCTACAAATCAAACAGAGGGACAAAGAAAAAGAAAAAGCTAATATTAAAATTTGAGATGATTTTACAAATATGAATTATAAAAAGAAGTAGATGAAAAAATTATTAAAAAAAAGAGGCAAGATGTAATCACTGGAAAAGAATATTTAATGGAGTTAATAGCTTAGGGACAACACATTTAAAAAATTATCTTAACAAATGTCATCCATTTTTTAAAAATGCTACTGTTGAAGGCCAACAAATATTGCAAGCATCATTGAAAAAAGAGGATGGTTCTTGTTCTTCCAACACATATGCATATGATAAAGAGATTAGTCGTAAGAAACTTACACAAATATTTGTTATGCATGAATAATCATTTTCTATGGTTGAGCATGATGGATTTGTTAATTTTGTTAAATCTTTGCGACCATCTTTCGAATTAAAGAGTCACATAACTCTTAAAAAGGAGATTATGAAGACACATTTAGAGGAAAGAAAAAGGTTTATGATATATTTGGTCTACTTTCTTGTTGGATAAGTACAACTATGGATTTATGGACTTCTAGACAAAATAAGTCTAATTTGTGTGTGATAGCATATTTTATTGATGATGATTGAAATTTGAAAAAAAAATAATTAACTTTATGCATATGGGAGGAAGACATACAGAAGTCCATTTGTACAATACATTTATCAAATATATGATAGATTGAAACATTGATCATAAGTTATTGTATTAACCTTGGAAAATTATCGTGCCAATGATGTTTGTGTTAGAGAAATTATGGAAAGACTTCAAGTAGCACTTGTATGTAATGGTCAGTTCTTTATATGAGATGTGCAGCACATATTATTAACTTTGTTATACGAGATGGATTGAAAAAATTAATATGCAATTGAAAATTATTAAGAGATGTGCAACACATATAAATTCGATATGTATCCAACAAATGATTAATGGATCAATGAAAGAGGTAAAGTATTTGGTCAAGCATTGAAAACTTCTATAACATCATTGAGTTCCTTTCATGCACAACATATCTAACTGTAAATCTCTTTTTTTAAGAATTTTATGTAATTCAATTGTAAATTATTGAGTGGTGCATAAATCCTAAGGATCAACATTTTATCATTATGGCATTATCAATGAAAGAGAAATTTGATAAATATTGATAACAATCAAACCTTATGCTAGCAATGGGCTCATTCCTAGATCCTTGCTACAAAATGAAGATGGTAGAATTTTATTACTCACAACTCTATTCTTTAAAAGGAGAAAAAGAGGTCAATGTT
The DNA here is from genome assembly GCA_000441515.1 of Elaeis oleifera. Lineage (NCBI taxonomy): Eukaryota > Viridiplantae > Streptophyta > Magnoliopsida > Arecales > Arecaceae > Elaeis > Elaeis oleifera. The sequence goes on from KE507761.1 coordinate 72,066, forward strand.
CATAATATTATTTGGAGGCTTTATAATGAGTATGAAAGCAAATTTTCTTCATCTTCTATTCCACTTACTCATGATATTGGTTCATCGAGGGATAGTGGATATATTTGTAATGAGTTTGATGAGATAGAAGGAAGAAAAAAGAAGATTTGCATAATTTATGAATGAGAATACACAGCAGCAACAAATTAAAACAAATTTAGATATATACATATGGAGGAACATGTTTGGCCATGGGTTAAAGGTGATGTTTTTGATATTTTAGACTGGTGAAAATCTAATGGTCCAAAGTATCCTATCCTATCTCAGATTGTAAAAGATATTTTGACAATTTCAATATCTACTATAGCTTCAAAATCAGCATTTAGTACAGGTGGACGAGTGATAGATGTATTCTGAAGTTCATTAGATCCTAATATTGTTGAAATTATGATTTGTCTTCAAGATTTGCTAAGATTTAAGGAAAAGGTAATTTGCTGTATTTTACATAAAGTTTTTATTAAGTTTAACTTCTTTATAATACTTTACTAGTTATTTTTTTATTTGTTTTAGGTCCTATTGCTTCTACTGTTCATATTTTGATTCTCCTGTTGCATCAGATAGCTATTCTATCTCTATTGAAGACTCAAACAAATCAACATTAATTTATATATTATGATAAAGTAAATAACTATAATATACAGTTTTAAAAATTTAGTTATTATTTTTATTTATATACTAATATCATCTATTTTATTTCAGGATGATTGTCGATTGGAGCATTGAAGATTGTCACATGATGTTATCAATTAAATTGAACTATTTTACTTAATAGTTTATGAAACTTTTTCTAAAGATATTTGAGTTTATGGGATATAGTTAAGAAGGTTTATCTTTGAATGAGATTAACTATGATGGATGGTGGTTGTATTTTTGGTACTATTTATGTATTCAAATCCTTCTCTTATATTATTTATCTTATGTATATTATACTACTTATTTGAATCATTTATCATTTAAATTCTTACTCTTTTAATAAATGAAAGCCATAGATCTAAAATAATATTATGGTTCTTGTTACGATGAAGTCGAAATATAAAGCTTTAGTGAGAAAATAAGTATATATTTATTTTTTTGAATGATTATTGTTTTGAAATATTGATGTATCTTAATTAATTTTTTATTTGTATTTAGGTACTTTGATTAAGTATGGACAAACATATGTTCATATTAACTAGAGAGGGTGTTGCTAGTCATTTGGATTCTCAATATAAGGTATATATCATCTCTATTTCTAAATATTTTAGATTTTTATTATCTACTTTTTATCTTCAATAGAGCTTTGGATTATAATTATCTTTCTTACATGTAATTATGATTATGATCATCTTAAATTCTTAATGATCATATCATTATATGTAGTTTTATCATTGAATTTGTTTAAAATTTGATTAAGGTCTAAAATAATATCCGATGTATATCCATATCTAGATATAATAAATATGGATATGCTTGATATCTGATTCGTATCCATATCTATTTATAGCAAATATGGATATGCTTGATATCTGATTTGTATCCATATTCATTTATAATAAATACGGATATGCTTGATATCTGATTCGTATCCATATCCATTTGAAATAAATATGGATATTAATTTTAATATCTATTTAATATCCATATTCATATTTGTATTCTTTAAAAAATATGGATATAAATATGGACATACCACTATCTGATCTGTTTTCAGCCCTAAATGAAACTTAGTTTTCTCTAAAGATTTGTCTACTATAGATTTAGAATCTGAGGATTCAGAAGAAGATCCTTTTGAAGGATAAGAAAGATTTTATTTCATGTAACAAGTATAAGGTCCAAAGTTATGAGTTAAGCTTCTAGATATTCTTGCCATCTAGCAAATCCTGAGCCATGAAATTTTTTAGGCTTAAGACTAGAGGCATCATTACTAACCATTCTAAAAGATCTAGGAGATGGAATTAGAAAGAAAATATGAAGTAAATAAGCTGTAAAAGAAACCCAAAAATTCTACTCAATACCTCCATTTGCATGATTTTTAGAACTATTTTAATCTTACTAAAATTATTTGATTAAATCCAACAAAATGAACTATATATGATAACTAATATATATACAATGTAATAAGTAATTTTTTCAAGAACTAAACAAGATAATTATATTTAAAGAATGCTAACCCAATTTTAGTTCCAACAGATTAACAAAATATATTCTATATTATTGGATTAGCACTTTGTTAGTTTCTTAAACATAATCCAAAAAATATGCCTTAGAATGTTAGAACACAGCTTATGATATATGCTGAAATAGTCTAAGAAAACTAACAAATTTAGTTATCTATTTATAAAAATCAAATAAATTAACTTACAGAAGATCGCTAAATCAAAATTGAAATGCAACCGAAAGCATGCATAGCACTGTCCTAAGGCATATTTCTGTTCTTCGTGTAGAAAATTCCAAAATACCATCTCAAGATATGACTTATATTCTCTACCTACGAGCATGACCATGGAGGAGGTTGATGAAAACTCTTTCAGCACCTAGGAGAAGAGGAAGAAGAAGAATTAAAGGGCCTTTTTATAGTCACCAAGAATGTCGGGCTAGCCCAATGTTTAGAAAATAAATAGCTTAAATAAAATCCCAACCCACACCCGCACCTCTGCCCACCCATCATGGCCTAGTCTGGTTCAGTTCGCACATGTGTGTATTGAATATTTTCCTTCAAACCTCTTCAAATGCCCCTAAGGGCTTAGCCAAACCTTTTTCTCATATAAAGAGCTCAAAAAATCTTCCCACTCCTGATGCGAGGCTAAAAAACATCTCAAACAAGATTGAAAACAATTTAGAGGATTTTTTTTGGAAAATTTTAGTTTCCAATTTTGAATTTCCCACCAACAATGCAAGCAATGGGAATGCTAGAATCTTGATTAAAGGATGGGAGATTGCAAAAGCCGAGCCTAGAGATGCATAAGATTTATCAACGAAGCATTATATATGAACATTCAAACTTTTTATTTAGATATAGAACCAGATGTAAATATATTTATGTTGCATCGTATAGGAGTACAATGTGTGAGGAATCCTAACTTTTGGGTGAATGCTAATGGAATATGCCAAGAGGAGGGGGCTGAAGAATATTAAGGGGCAGATTGAATAATATACATCATAATTGTACACTCTTTAATATATATGGTGCAACCTAATCCTTATTTTAGAGGTTTATAGTTGAATCGATCCCTTCTTATTTTGAATCCAAATATCTAAACACTAAGATAATCCTTTCTTCACAGTAATATATGTTGTATATGAAATTCTATTACATGAAATTAGGCATAATTCATCCATGAAAGGGTATAAAGAATAGGTAGAAACTAATCTATATGCAAAAAGGTAAAGAATAGTTGTTGGTGAAATTGAAATAATGAATCATAAATCAAGTTTGCACTCGAATACCATAGATAGTCTAATATAGATGGCATTTTCTATAATGATTGAGAAATAAGGCACACTTACTCATGTTTTCCTCTACTTTACTTTTTGAAAAAAGAATTGGTGGAACTTAAAAATTGACTCATTGAATGAGCTAGCAATTGAATCATATTTGGTTAGGTGTTACCAACTATATCGAGTACTAACTTCCATTTTTTACTTTCTGAATTAACTGATCAACATGCTATCGGATATTTATTTTAATTTGACATTTCACTATTCCAAAAAAATTCAAAATATTTTACTTTATGAGAAATCCTACTCCTAGTCCTATGGTCTCCACGATTGAAGAAAACAACCTAAGATGTATTGCTCCAATATTGGTGCAACAATGGATGTCATATTTGTCCTAGCCATGATGCCGAATATCTATAATGCTTTGGTAATTAATAGTCAAGATGCTGTTGATTAGCAAATTAATGTGACTTATGAGATACAACAACGTATAAAGAAAATAATTGAGTCAGAACTATAGCTATAAGAGTTGTAAAAAATTAATTGAGTTAGAGCTATAGCTATAAGTGCTATAGATGGGTTGATGAGAGGAATGGAAGCGATTGACAAGGGAGCTCCTCTAGGTGTTCTAGACGGCAGAGCTACTTTGAGACAAATTTTCAAAGTTCTTGGGAAATCTGTTAAATAGTTAGATTTTATAGATACTCGCACAACAACTCCTATTCATAGATTTACATCTACCTTTATATAGTTAGATATGCAATTATCAATTTTGAAATAGGAATAAAATTGTAGATCTTTACCTCCTAATCACCATGGAGGAAAAATTGAACTATTTGTGGGAGCTAAAGTGGGTAAAATAGTACTCATTATAGAACTAATTAATAATATCGCCCAAGATCATGCAGCAATATCCATATTTGGTAGAGTAGGCGAATGTACTCATGAAGGAATAAGCTTTACATGAAAATGAAAGAATATGAAGTGATTAATGAAAAAAATATTGTGGAATCAGAAATAGCTCGAGTCTATGGTCAAATGAATGACTTGTCGAGCTTGTATCAGATTTAGTTTTAACTACCCTAACCATAGCGGAATATTTCCCACATGTTAATGAACATGATGTGCTTTTAGTAATAGACAATATTTTATCCAAGGAGGATTAGAAATACCTGCTTTGTTAGGGAGAATGCCTTCTCCAATGGGTTATTAACCTACCATTAGCATAGAAATGGGTCTTTTGCAAGAAAGAATACCTCCACCAAAGAGGGATTTATAATTTGATCCAAGCAATTTATATATATACAAATGATTTGATCGACTTGCTCCTCCCATGACACCTGTACATTTAGATGCTACTATTGTACTATCAAGTGTATTCATTGCTAAATTTATTTATCCAGCAGTGGATAAATAAGATTCAACAACTATGTTACAACCTCAAATTATCGGTGAGGAACATTATAAAACTATGCAAAGAGTTAAGCAAAGATGTTATAAAGGACTTAGAATATTATAGGTGTCCTTGGGTTGGACTAATTATCGGAAGAAGATCATTTAAATGTAGCAAGAGCATGAAAAATTGAGCATGTCTTATCACAACCTTCCTTATGGTAGAAGTATTTACTAATTTTCTAGGGAAATATGGTGATCTTGCAAAATAATTAGGGGGTTTCAATTAATCCTTTCTAGAGAATTAGATGATCTTTCTAAGTAGGATTTTATTTGGTGGGTAACATTGATGAAGTTATTCCTAAAGCTATAAACTCAAAGTGGAGAGCAAACTGAAGAAATGACCTTAAATCTTTATGTACCAATTCCTAATCAAATTATTTAGGATCCAAAGTTAAAAACCATTTTATCTACTAATAGTGGCTAAATTAGCATATACCTGACTGCACCCCAATTGTCATGGTTGTAGATATAAGTCTTTTGAGAATATACCTTAATGACCAATGTTTAATGGTGGCTCCTATGTGTCATTTTATTATAATAGGTAATAACGAGATCATCAATTTAAAAATGATACAAAGATGAGTATTGTTATTTGTTGCAGATAAAATCCATGCTAGGTCGGAGATGCTGGAGTGAGGCAATATCCAGTGGGTTGATGATGGTCGGACCTACAAGAAAAATCTTTGTCGGAGTTGGCTTCGATGAGGACCTTTCGATGCTCAAGTTAGATTTTTCGCAGCAGGTGAGAAAGAGCGAGAGTTTACGGGAGAGATAGAAGACATACCTTTTTGGAGGTCTCCAGATTACCTTTTATATAGGTGAGATGGGAGCCTTGGAGAGAGAGAGAAAAATCGTAAAAGATCTTTTAACCTCAATATAATTCTGAGCAATATGCTTGGTCCTTTAGGTTGGTGAGTGTTGTCACCTTATAGTACGTGGGGGCCATTCCCATTAATATAGTGAGTTGACAATTGGAAGCTTTAAGGGTGGTGTAATTTTTCTGTCCGGGACAACTCCTATCTTTAAATGGGAGGATGTGATCAGGTTGTAGCGAGACCACTCAGAATCGAATCATGACAAGCCATTACCCCCAATAGTCTAACTTGATAGTCATTTGGGGGCTTCGAACTGAGGTCATCGGGTTTGCCGATTGAAGCAAGTATCAGGAGGAAAGGGTTTCCAAATGACCTGTGTCTTCAGTATGGCCGATGTATCACCCTCAACAATATTAATTCATAAGAAGCTCGCAAGCACTTGAAATAATTGAAGCTAACTTCAATAGAGCTTAAGGTATGAGATAAGCAATTGAAGCAAATTTAGTTCTTAAATGAGCTCGAACACAAATAGAAGGTGTAAATGCTATTCCTCCTAATCAAGTCAATACATCAAAATAATCAAAAGAGGAGAGGAGTTGTTGCATGTGTCAGGCTCAAGTGACGCAATGGCAAATCCTGAAGCATGTTCATGGTAGATAGCTCACGATCGGGAATTGGTAAATACAGAGATAATATGGCATCCAGTGCATCGATGACCTTCCAATGCATGTGGTATGAAAGCAATAAAAGATTTCGAGGTGCTCTGTGCTGAAGGCAGGTCCTATAATACCAAGTGGATGGCTTCGGTGCCATTCACATGTGACTTTGGCGACGTCGAGCGTGAAGATGCGGGACAAGCCTCGGAGCCCCCTAACGAGAGACTTCGGCACCATTAAAGGCCAGACCAACTTTTAGGGTCGCCCGTGCATGCGAGAGAAGTGCGGCCGCTCGTGGGGTTTGCATATAGATGGCCTCATCATGCTCCGAAGTCGGACACATGGATTCCCCTTTCCTTCCTGTGCTGTTGCTTCTGTTGTAGCCTGATTCTTAGATCTAGTCGAGGTGACCTCAGACCTCATTGAGAATTTTGTTGGTGCACCTCAGACATTGTCGAAGTGACCTCGAACCTCATTGAGGATTTTTGCTAGTGCATCTCGGATCTTATCGAGGTGATCTTGGATCTCATTGAGGGTTTTTATAGGTGCACCCCAGATCTTGTCAGGGTGACCTTGAATCTCGTTGAGGATTTTTGCTGGTGCACCTCGGATCTTGTCAAGGTGACCTCAAATTTCATCGAGGATTTATGCTAGTGCACCCTGAATCTTGTCAGATGACCTTAGATTTCGTCGAGGGTTTTTACCGATGCACCTCGGATCTTATCGAGGGTTTATGCTGGTGCACCCCAGATCTTATCGGGATGACCTCAGATCTCATTGAGGGTTTATGCTGGTGTACCCGAATCTTGTCGGAGTGACCTCACATCTCGTTGAGAGTTTTACTAGGTGCTCGAGGACTTTTGCCTACAAGAAGAAATAAATAGTGGAAGGGCTAGAATGCCTATTATTATGGAAGTTAGGAGTTTTGTTTGAGAGTCCTTGGATTCTACTTGGCTCCTCATTATTTGCCTTGGCTTGGACTTGAGCTTTGCCTCAGTTTGGGCTCATTTTACTTTAGATTGACCTGATTCTGGATTTTGGATCGGCCTCGATCTGGCTTTAGATTGATCTGATTCTGGGATTCAGATCAGTCTTAATTTAACTTCAGCTTCGGCCTTGATTTCCCCCTCAGCTTGTCTTCAAACTTGATCTTGGCTCAGATTTGATTCTAGCTTCGGCTAGGCCTCAGTTTAACTTTGGCTTTGGCCTTGACTTTAACTTCAGCTTCAGTCTTGATTTTAATTTTAGCTTCGATCTTAATTTTAACTGTAGCCACAGCCTTGACTTCGGTGCTCACAGGCCTGCAGTCCTACAAAGGGGAAGAAAGTAAAATAGCAAACGAGAGCATGAGAATCTCTTAGCATATGAGTTTCATAGATGACTCTCTTAGAATTTATTCTCCTTCCTGTTGAAAAATATGTTCCAAAGCTAATCATCAGTTTGTTGACGGTTGTGCTATTTGATATAATTATATATAAATTAATTAATAAAATATTTATTTGATATTTTTCATCATAAGCTTGTACATCTTCTATATCAAACTTCTATGTTCTGATGAAAGTCCTTAGGATTATTTTAATTCGATAAAAGAGAATTTATCGTTTAGTCCTTAAATGAGTTTGCGATCAAATGATATGCTATCACTAGGACGATAGATATATCAAGTGTAGGTCGTTGTGTGTCATATATCATTGGTTGTCCTCTTAACCAAGGAGCGTGGAGATACTGGTATGGCATATAGATAAATATAGGAGTATATTTCACTGAACATGACCAACTCTGGAGTACTTTACTGTCAAGAGTTACTCTGAAGGGATATGGTTATAAGTGTCCCTCCGATCTGAGATCACCATGGTGACTTGCAAGCAACTCACTATGCTTTGATACCAGACTACCTGAATTTCTAATTCAGGATCGAAAAATTGCTGGGCATAGTTAAGTACTTATGAAGTCAGTGCGTGAATCAAGATAGAATTGATCACTCCAAGAGATTGAAGAGAATACTTTGTGTTCAATTTAGTAAGATCTTGGCCAGGGCAATCCTTGTGAGGAGTCACAAGATTTATTAGGTTGAGACAC
>KE507762.1:6394-27908 GCA_000441515.1 Elaeis oleifera
TTTTTTAGTAGTTGAAGATGGATTCTAGAGGAGATGAAGAGGTAAAAAAAGATTAAAAAAATAATTTTTTCTTATTTTTTCTCTCTTCCAAACCCATAGAATAAAACCCTAGAACCTAAGTTTTGTGCACATCCCAAAAGAGAGGACTCTCCTCTCTTTTTCTCATGCCAAGAACAATGCCCCAAAGCCCCAAACATGAAGATCACTCTCTCTTATCTATTACACACACAAAACAAAAATAAAAACCTTTATTTTGGCATGTAAGTGGTGGGGTGAAGAGTCAAAAGGATCTTGGACTCTATCAAGATGTGTCGCCCTTCTCATCAATTCATGCCAATACACTCCCAAAAAAATATGGACTCCCCATCCCATACTTTTTTATGATAAATCAGTTCTCCAACTAAATTTCCATAGTGAAGAATCCTTATTTTGTTGCACAAAATAAGGGAATAAAAAGGAAGTGGTGGCAAGGTCCAAGAGATAATGTCAAACATTATCCATATGGTATCCAATTTCAAATCTGATTTGACTATACAAAATAAAATTAGATCCTACCCAAATTTGGATGTGAGATAGAAAAGAGAATATACTCTTTGGTATGAAAAAATCTCACACAAAACAATTTTGTGCGTGGAGAAACTTAGCGTCAAAGTTGAGTGGCATATGGGAGAAGAGTCCATTCTTTCATGGACTCTTTGTTCCTTATTTGAATCCAAACCAAATCACATCTAGTTTAATCCAAATAAATAGATAAAACTTGATTTAATTAAATTTATAAATTTTAATCAAATTTTAATCAAATTAAAAATTGATTGAACCAAAGTCTTGATCAAATCAGGGATAATTCTCCATTAGCGATTAGGTCATCTCATAACCTAATCGGGTCAGACCTAATTGAATCTAATTTAATTAGATTTTATTTAATCCTCTTTGTTCAATCAAATTAAGTTAATTAGTAATCTAATTATTAATTAATTCTTCTTTAATTTACTAACACTTAATAAATAAATTTATTATAACTTTTGCATAAGGTTAATTATCAATCGAATAAATGATTAAGCCCTTGAATGATTCTCAATCGTTGATCAACTATATGATCAGTCAGAAATTCTTTTTGAACATGACCCTATAGATTTGAACCTAAACTGATAGCACAAGAACATATTCCTAAACCAATCGATGTAACTATCTAGCAATGGAGATCCGATGTCCGGATAGGTCGAATGATGGTGAAGCAACATTCAAGAACTTTTGGCGTATGGTTACTATATAATTCATCCCTTTGACCCTAATGCTCAAGGATGACCTAAGATTTAACTGTCAATCCTAGATAAGTCATCCACATTATATTTCAATCTTTCAAATCCATCATATGGATTATCTGAGCTCAGATTTTGCTAGATTGAAATATATTGATATATTAACTCCTAATTCGGAGGGTCAATCTAATCTTGACTCACGCACCAATTTGATAAGTACTTGATTGCACCCAAAACTCTTCTGTCACTGAATTTAAAACTCAATTAGTCCAACACTAAAGTACTGTCAGTTGCTTGTAAGTTACCGTGGTGATCTCAGGTTAGAGGGACACTTATACTCATACCCTTCGTGAGCTACTCTTGACAGTAGAGTGCTCTGCAGTTATTCACATTTCATGATGATGTACTCCTACATCTCACCTGCATGCCATACCAGTGTCTCCACACCATTTGGTTACGTGGACAACCAATGTATATGGCACACAACGACCTACACTTGATATCGCTATCATCCTAGTAATAGTGTATCATTTGATCGTGAACCAGTTTAAGGACTACACAATAAATCCTCCTTTGTTGATCAAATAATCCTAAAGATTTCTCACAACACAGAAATTCGTTAGAAGATGTAACCTTGTGATGAAGAAGGTCAAATAACTTTATTATTATCAATTCATATGCAATTATAATTAGCACAATCATCAAATAATTGGCTTTAGGACATATTTCCCTACACGTTGAAGGCTACTGGAGAAGGAACTGTCCGATTTACCTGGTGACTGTTAAGAGTAGGAAGAAGGATAGGCCTTCTAAAGGTACATCTAATATGTTCATTATTGAGACTAATCTAACGGTCTCCTCTTCTTCTAGTTTGGTTCTAGATTCTAGTTCAAGTGCTCATTTGTATACTTCTATGCTGGTCTTGAAGAAGTGAGGGGACTGAGGGAAGGTAAGATCACTCTCCGGGTCGGCAATGGAGCAAGGGTTGCTGTTGTGGCCGTCAGGATCTACCCTTTGTGACTATTATTAGGACTTAATTTAATTTAAAAATTATTATTATGTACCAGTAGCCAGTAGAAATTTGATTTTCATATCTATACTGGCAAAGGATAATTATAATTTTATTTCAATAAAGATATATGTTTAATTTATTTCAAAAATAAAGTTGTTGCATGTACTTTCTTGATTAACGGTCTTTATCATTTTTATACAGATGCGAGTGTAAATATTAATAAGCAAATTATGAATGCCATAGGATCTAAGAGACATAGAGATAGAATTAGCCAAAAGTATCTGTGGCACCTTAGGCTAGGTCATATTGGAGAGGACAAATTCAACAAACTGGAGAAAGATGGTCTTCTCGGACTATTAACTTTCAAGTCTTATTCGTTGTGAATCATATCTTCAAAAAAAATGACCAAGCTACTTTTATGGGACAAGGGAAACGGCCACTGAGATATTAACCTTGGTACATACTGACATGTGTGGTCTATTCAATGTACAATCCAGGGGTGGCTATATTTATGATATGGGTTTGCGTATCGATGCATCGAAAGTTTGAAGCTTTTGAAAAGTTCATAGAGTTTAGACATGAAGTAGAAAATAGATCGACAAACCCATAAAATTTTCAATCAGATCGAGGAGGAAAATATTTAATGGAGAATTTTAGACCTATCTCAAGGATAATGGCATAGTCTCATAGTGGACACCTCTAGGGATGTCTTAGCTCAACAGGATATTTGAAAGGAGGAATCAGATCCTATTAGGTATGGTCCGGTCTATGATGATCTTCACAGACCTTCTTATCTTTCTCTGAGTATATGCTTTACTTCTTGCGATTCATCTTTTGAATCAGATTCTCTCTAAATCCATTCCTACCACTCCATATGAGTTATGGTATGGTAAGAAGTCAACTCTTGGATACCTCAAGATTTGAAATATTCTATCCATGTCAAGCAACAGCAGACGGATAAGTTAGAGGCTAGGTCCTTTAGAGCTTGTTTATAGGGTATCCTAAGAAATCATGGGATACTACTTCTATCTTCCTGAGGATCACAATGTGATTGTGAGCCGTCATGCCATCTTCTTAGAAAAAGAGTTTATTTAAGATGGAGGTAGTGGGAGGAAGATTGAGCTCAAAGAGAGTTTTAAAGAGCATCAAGTCCAAGAACCTAAACCAATAATGAGCCAGTAGATGTGATACCTCCTCCACCTCGTAGATCAAATAGGATCTCCCATCTTTCTAAAAGGTACTTAGGTATTCTTACAGAAGATTTAGAGGAAGCATTCCTTGTAGAAGATAGGGACATTACGAATGATCTCAAGACCTACGATAAGGCAATGTTAGATATAAACTTCGAGAAATGGATGGAAGTGATGAAGTCAAAAATTGACTCCATGCATTCTAACCAGATTTGATCTTTAGTAGATCCACCTGAAGGTATTGTACCTATTGGATGTAAATAAATTTATAAAAAAAATTAGGTCGGATAGAAAGGTAGAGACCTATAAGGCAATGCTAGTTGCGAAAGGTTATAGTCAACGTGCAGGCATAAACTATCATGTAACCTTTCATCCATAGCCATGTTGAAATCCATTCATACTCTGCTTGCAATAGCAACTTTTTATGATTATGAAATTTGGTAGATGGATATGAAAACTATCTTTCTAAATGGATATCTTGAGGAAGATATCTATATGGAGCAGCCTTTGAGTTTCATATCCAGTGATCGTGATCATAAGGTCTGCAAGCTGCAAAGATCCATATATGGACTTAAGCAAGTAACTTGGAGTTGGAACACTCGCTTCAATGATGTAATCAAAATATTTGATTTCATTAAAAATGAGGAGGATCGTGTGTGTACAAAAAGGTCTGTGGGAGAGCCATTACATTCCTCATATTATATGTGGATGATATCCTCCTGATTGAGAATGATATTCCCATGCTGACATTGATTAAAGTATGGTTGTCGAAAGAGTTCGCCATAAAAGATCTAGGAAAAGCTTCCTACATTCTTAGTATAAAGGTTTATAGAGATAGATCTAAGAGAATAATAGGACTCTCACAGTGAATATACATAGAGGAGGTGCTGAAGAGGTTCAGCATGAAAAACTCCAAGAGGGTCTTTATCCCTTAAACATGGCATTCATCTCTCCAAAAAGATGTGTCCTGACACACTTGAGGAGATCCAGCACATGAGCAAGACCCCTTATGCTTCAACAATAGGGAGTCTCATATATGCCATGTTATATACATGACCTGATATAGCCTTTATCATGGTGTCACGAGTAGATATCCGGCAAATTCAGGTGAAGAATACTGGATTACTATTAAAATATCCTTAAGTACTTGAGAAGGACTAAGGATTTGATGTTGGTCTTTGGTGGAGGATCAGAGCTGAAAGTTGAGGGATATATCAATTCAGACTTCATGACTGATGTCGATGGTAGAAAGTCTACATCAGGGTGTATCTTCTTATGCAATGATGGTGTGGTTAGTTGGAAGAGTTTTAAGTAGTCGATCATTATAGATTCGACCATGAAAGCCGAATCATCACCACCTCTAAAGCTGCTAAGGAAGCCTTTGGTTCAAAAATTCATTGCGGAGCTGGGTGTGATGCCATCAGATGCCATTGCACTGCACTGTGATAACAACGACACCATAGCCCTCTCTAAGGAGCCCAGGTCTCACCAGAAGTCTAAGCATATAGAGTGACGATTTCACATCATACGCAAATATCTCGAGAAGAAGTTCGTCGAGGTGTAGAGAATCGACTCCGCACTGAACATAGTGGACCCACTGACCAAGCCTCTCAACCAGTAGAAGATCGAAGCTCACCTTGAGAAGATGGATCTTAGGTGTATGGCTAATTAGCTTTAGGTCAAGTGGGAGTTTGTTAGATTTGTGCCCTAAAAGCTAATTGTTGGCTGATGCATTATGTAATTTCAGGGCTTAAACTTGTACTTGTAATTTTTATTATCAATAAAGGACTTTTTCATTCCAATCATGTTTATGTGTCCATGATTTATCCTAAAAATTAACAAAGATGATTTTTATATATTCTTAAAGAGTTAAAATTTAAAATATACATTAATTAGTGATTAATTTCTAAATATTTTCGATCAAAAGATCGTCACGGAGGACAGCGATCAATCTATTCGAGATCAGTGCACAGTTCACCTCTCTTATGGGTAGATGAGTCATGGGTCTGTGGTGTAGGGACACTGGGATGAGGGTGCGGATGGTTGTTAGAAATAACTTGCACTGAGCGTGACCAACACGAGAACCACATGGATGTCTACTCACTCATCAGTGGTCTTTCCGATGCTGTAATAATGCGAGTTGTCCTCTAACCTGTAGTGTCATTGGCTATTCACAGTGAGGCTATTGAGTTTGACTATACTTTTTCTTGGTCCCTAGCCATTCGAGTCCTTACTATGTATGTTGGCTTAAGTAGGTTCAGATTCGCTGTTTGCAGTAAGATGTACCTAGATGGAATCTATCGATCTTGATAGAAAAGAGTTCTATATGATTTACGAGACTGAGTTCAGAAAGTCTTTGGCTAAAGCAAGTGTGAATACTGGAAAGAATTTCCACGGGATTCACAAATGAACTCGAATCAAGCCAATCTATCATATGACTGACAATAGGGTCTGACAAGTTCTTCATGACCTTCATCAAGTCAGGACTCACGATAGAAAGATTGAATCATACGATAACTGCACCTAGGGGTTCATACTTTATTTACTGGATTACTACTACATACTGCTAGATGTCACTGGTGGATTGTGGGACTCATCAGATGTCGTCTTGGTGATCGATGACCCTCGAAGGATAGAATTGGAAATATTCTAATCCATCGAAAAGAGTTTTGAAGATATTATGATGGAGATCATCATATATCTCACTATCAGATAGAATGAAACCTATGGATCATATATTAAGGGATTTAATCTTGAATTTGTCAATTGGACTTATGAAGTTCTAATTGGGTGAGGATTTATTGAAATCCTATTAGGTTTGTGAGAACCATACTAGCACATGGTTAAACCTAATTTTTTTCGAAACTTTGATTTGATCAATTCCATAGCCTTGAACGTAATCTAAATTCATTTGAATTTAATTGGGCTCTTAATTATGAGCCCAAGAAGATTTGATTAAGTCAATTAGTTGGCTAAATTATCTTCTCATTATCTCTACATTATCTCCTAATTATCTCTAAGTGGTGTGTGGAATAGAAGAAAAGAAGGATGGTGCCTTTTTCTCCTTTTGGCAAGACCAGGGGGCGCCAACCCCCTAGATATGGCAAGAGGGGCCCGCCCCCTCTTGTGGGTTGGCATGGAGGAGAGAGAGAGAGAGGGGCCACGTCCCCTCTCATATGTCAGGAAACCCTAAAGGGGTGCCAAATATTGGTGCCCCAACTACCTGCCCTACATGAGATGGGGCACCCCATTTACTTACCGAAAGGGACTGATTATATGTTAATTAAGTCTGATTTATTGAAAAAAATCAGATTAAAAGGTAGAGATTCTTATGAGATAAGGATGTACCTTTTTAAGTTAATTGAATTCTTCTTTTGAATCAAGGTAGAGCCTATATAAAGAGAAGGTCTCTTAGTATTTCTAGTTAATTGAATTTTGTGAGATAAAAATTCTCTCTCTCCCTTCTCCATGCCTCCTCTCCTTCCTCTTCTCTTTTCCACACCTAAGGGTTGGGTGTCCCACCTTCCACACGCCAAGAGTAGAGGAGCAGTCTATCTTTAGCGAGGAACATAAAGAAAAGGCTGTAGATCAAGGAATTGATCCCACAGTCTAGATCAAGGAATTGATTGAGGTTTTCAAGGCTGAGATTCTACTTAGAAAAAAAAATCTACTATGAGAAGATCAGTTCAAGATTGATCCCGATGGATACCTGTAGAGGCCGGATATATGTGCGGCTCGAGCATCTACGAATTTGTGATCATCGATAGCGGTAAATTTTTACCCACGCCAAGGTATTGAGATTTGATCTCATATTTATTTTATTTTCAGATTGTATATATGTCTTTTCTCCGAAGCTTGGGTAGGATTAGATGTGATCTTATGCATGTGGGTTAAAGGATTTAACCTAATTACTTTTCACTGTAATGAAAAGATTTTTGAAATCTACACATGCTGCCTACCCAATTTCTAACATCAATAGCACAAGCGTTCTGCCTCTACGGGTATCCATAGGGCCAACCTGGATAAGCTCCTCTTAATCCTGCTTGCATGAATCGAAAGCCTGAATAGGCTTGAACCAAGCTTGGATAGGGATCAAATTGTGAAACATTTTGATGTTTCTTTCTTGATTCTTGAAAAGTCAAGAATCTTCTTGATCCCTCAACTAATCAAGAAAACAACAACCAATAAGTGCTTGTAACTAACTCTCAACAAACTTAAGAGCAAAGAAAGAAACCATGAAGCAACTTGGCGCCAACGCTTGACACCAAACCAAGGATGCCACCCACCTCTCTTTTAGCTCCAAGAGGGATGCCTAGAGAGAAAGAGGGCATGGGCTAGAGAGAGCAAGAGGAGAGGAGGCATTGGGCACAATAATAGGCGGCAAAAAGGATGGAAGAGCATGAGATTATGTGAGAAGTAAGGCTAAGGTCCTTTAAATAGATAACATAAGGATGTCCTAGTCAAATTAGGATCCCTCCTCCTAATTATATTAGAAGTCCTAGCTTAAATATACTAGGACCAAATAAATGGGGCACGACCCATAACTCACCCACGCCCACACCCAATACTAGGCATCTCATCATATGGGATCCAATTAAAAGTCTCAAATCAGCCCACATGGTTTCATAAATTCACTTCAAGAGTTCTTGATCAAATCATGATGAATAAATTAAGAAACTCTTTCTTGATTTAATTCAAGCCATAATTAAGCATCCAACCATTGGGGCCTATTGAATCAAATTCAATTAGATTCAAATCAAGTATAGAAATTAGCTAATGCTTATCAAATAAGCAAACCAACTACAAGAGAAATTGGGTTCACCCAAGTGCTAGCAAAGTTAATATGAACCCAATAGGATTTCTCTAAATCTATATTAATTGGTGCTTCATAAGCCCAATCATAACTAATCCATGATTTTTCTTTATGTGTGATCCCATAGGTTCAATTATGTCTGGTAGTGAGACATATCATGATCTCTATCATGGATATCACTGAAACCCCTTTCAGTGGGTTGGAATAGTTTCACTCTAATTCAACAAAGATCATTGATCCAAAATGATTCTATTAAGCTCTCATAATCTACCAGTGATATCTAGCAATATATAGTGACAACTCAGCAGAACCGAAATAAAATCTTTAGGTGTAGTTAATGTATGATACAATCTCTCTATTGTGAGTCTCGACTAGATGGTAGATCATGGATAAATCATCAAACCTTATTATCAGTCATATGATATATCCAATCAGCTCAAGTCCAATAGTGATTCTAAATGAAAAAATTTTCTATCAATCACACTACTATGACCATAGACTTGTGGATTCAGCTTCTCAAATCTCATAGGACTACTCTCTATCAAGGTCAATAAATTCCATCTAGATACACATCTTGCTCGCACAGCTCAACCAACTGAAGTCAACATCCACTACAAAGACTCATAGTTGAGCCAATTTTATATGCAGTCAAACTACAATAGTCTTACTATGAGCAACTATGACATCATAGGTCAAAAGACCAGTCACATGGCTACAGTATCGAGATGATCAATGATGACTGGATAGAAATCTATGTGATCTCTCATATTATCACACTCGGTATTAGTTATTCTCTAACAACTATCTATACTTGTCGCTCAGTGTCTGTACACTGTAGACTAAAGACTCATCTATCTCGAAGGAAGTAAATCATACACTGGTCTATCTGGATCGATCACCATCCCCATGACTATCCTATGATCGGGAGTAATTTAGAAATCGATCATACATGGTTCTAATTCTCAACACTTAAGAATATGTATCATAATATCAATTCTAAGGATGATTCAAGGATATATAACACTTGAATGAAAAAAAAAACTTGCCCTTTATTGATTAAATCAAAAATTTAAGTACAAATTTATGTCATAGAATAAAATATATCAGCCAACAATTGGCTTCTAAGATATACATCTAACAATAATTTACTAAGGATTAGTGAATTATAGAAGGATTAATTAGCAATAAGATTACTGATTAGCTCAATTTGATGGAGCAAAGTATTTTGGATCAAGTCTAATTGAACTGAATTCAATTAGGTTTGATCAATTAGGTTATAAGATAACCTAATTGCTATGGGAGATTAATTTCTAATTTTATCAAGATTTAGGCTCGATTAATTTTTGATTGGATTAGGATTTAATTGAATATTTTGATGCCTAATTAGATTAGGTTCATTATGCCTTATTTGGGTCTAACCAAATTGGATTTGGTTGAGACAAAATTGAAGAACCATTTGAAATTCAAATTGGTTTGAATTTCAAACCCTAGTGCCACCTCTCATGACACCATTTCTTCTCATCACACAAATATGATTTGTGCATAAGAAACTCCACACCACCTCTCCCTTGTCGCCCTTCTTGATAGGGATTTTGTTGGTTAAAGTTTGAATTCAAATGGGATTTGAATTCAAACCCTAGCTGATCCTATCTCCTTTCTCTCACTTGTTTTGTGTGACAAAATGAGATGGAAGAGTGGCCAAAAATCCATGAGAAAACTTGTTTCTCATCATGGAAAAGTGTTGTGGGTAGATTGGTTGTTTGAGTTTGAATCAAGTTGAATTTAGAATTCAACTTGATCTCAAATTCAACTTCCTTATCCTTAATCTCTTGGCCAGCCACTCTATAATTCCCTTGGTTTTTGTGTGACAAAGATCTATTATTTTCTCATGGTGAGAAATCAAAAAAGAGGGTGGCTGATCCATAGTGGGGCGTGAGGTCTGGGTGGGTTCCTACCTTCCTTGGCATGAGAGTTTAGAGGAGAAACTTCTCTTGGATAAGTGACCTAGATCTGATCTAGGATTTTTGGGTGAAAGGAAAACAAGAGAGAAAGAGTTCTTCCTTAGATTCTTCCATCGATTCCACATCCTTTCAGATCCATCTTCGGCTCCGAAGCTGTCCGTGTGGTCCAAAGAAGGAGCATAAATCAGATTAGCTAACAAGGATCTCCATGCAAGATAGCACTCCCAGGAAGATCGATCAAATCTAGAACTTCTTCATGTGGATGTCTTGTAGAGGTTGAATGCATGTGTGGCTACTATGTGATAGGAAGAACCTCATATTCACACAATCGATTGCGGTGATCAGCTACCACATGAAGGTAATGAGTTCTGAACTCATCAGATCAGATCTAATGGTTGATCTGATCAAGGGCGTTAATGTGACCGATGTAAGTTTTCTTTAATTTTAGATTTTAATTACATGTTAATTCATGTCATAGGTCCCTAATTGGTAGTTTAGATATGATCTTATGTATGCAATTTAGATTAAATAGTTTAATCTTTCTTGCTTTTGCTAAAATTTAAATTATATGCATAGAACTACTATAGATATCCTTCAATCTATGCATACGAATCAACCTACTTTCTAACAATTTTTTCATGCCAAATTTGAATGTTGTCGCCCACTTTCAACTTGCTTTGGTTGTGGATGGAGTTTGGTTTAAGTTTGAATTCAAATTAGATTTGAATTCAAGTTTGAATTTAAACCTTATCTTTGGATGAGGTTGGTTTCATCCTAACTCCCTTGGATGCCAACCTTAAGAAGCCCTTCTCTTTTGTGCATTGTTGGGTTCTGGTAACACAGTAGAATATAAATTTAAAATTTTACATGCATTCAATAATTGAAAACAAAGTTTAATAATTAAACTAAACTATCGAAACACAAAAATCCTAGGAACACCTTGATGATTACAATCAAACCACCAAAGCATATATAACAAGAAGAGATCATAAGCCATATACCAACATGAAGATCATGAACTGATAATCTTGAGATCTCCATAAGACTCCAAAGTAGAAACCCTCCAACGGTGATCCACACGGGACTGATCAAGGCCCTTCCCAATTCAACGTAGTGCTGCAGCCTTCTTTGTAAGTTTGCTGCCGATCGTCCTTCGCAAGAACGGATTACACCACCACTTGTATACCTTTGAGACCTCCACTAGGATCACTCTAGGAATCAATTTCCAAATGATCTCACCACACAAAATCAAATCAGATGTTGAACACTTGAACAATCTGATTTTAGGACAAGCATCTCATGCTTTCCTTTTTCTTCCTCTCTTCCTTTCTATGTTTCTCTCCCTTTTTCATCATTTTCTTCAGACTTTCTTTCATCATTTTCTTCTCATTTCCATGCCTATTCTCAGCCAAAATTGGCACATAGAACCAGGTGTAGCACCCCCTAAATATAGGAAAGAAGGGGCGACACCATGGGATGCTAACTCTTGGTGTCCCTTATTCCTTACACGCTAACATTTAATTTCTTTTTTTTTGCATGAAAATCAATAGCTAAGGCATGGAATAAGAAGTGATTGACCAGTAGAAGGACTCTTCCTTTGCTAAGAAAATTAAGATGCCATCATATGACACGTGGGATTAAGGAAAGGATGAGAAACAAGAGTCCATAACAATTAAGACTCTTCCATATTCAACGCATACATGTGGTGTCCTATTTATTTTGTGACATTCAAATTTCTTTCAAAAGAAGGACTCCTTCTTATCTACGCCCATAATCCCAAGAGGCATCCCATGACACGAAGAATCAAAGGGACGCATGAAATTAAGAAGGAAATTTAAGATACTTTGTTAAGAAGGACTCTTCCTTTTTAACGCCAAAATTAAATGGGGCATTTATTTATATGTGGGATATTGGTGTGGAGGAGATTAATTCCACATGAAACTCTTCCATAAAAAATAGATAAACCATCTATTAATTAGATGATTCAAATCTAATTACATTAGGTCAAGGCAACAAGTCAAGGGTTAGCACAAACACCTTTGCACTGAACTCAATTAAAAAGTTGGGTTAATTCATATACTAGCAATTTAATTAATCCATTAGATTTATAATAAATTCAAATAGATTAGATCAAGATCAAATCTCTATTATGTGTGACCCATTGAGTTTCAAATCTAGCCAACAGTGGATCAAGACTCTCGACGTAACCATAATTCGATTAGATTAGGTCTGCTCAAGAGTCTCAATCAACTAGGACACTTTCTAATTGATTCTTAAATTAAATTCTTTTAATTCTGATGAGTCCATAAGTCAAGATTGATATCTAGCAACATGTCATGACTATCCGAAAGATTTAAAATTTGATAAAAATATCAAAATTATCTTTTCATGGTAAATTATCATGCAATTCAATCCTTCGATCATGCAACATCTCGAAAAGATCATGGGCATAAAAATATGTCAAATTCAAATACCTATCTATATGTATCTCGATCTGATGATGATGACTAGGTTGATGAACTAGTAGAAATCTTTTCTACTATTCATCCTTGCTCTGGTCGGAGACTCTCAAAGTCATCATCCTATGAGATCACAAAGGATGTTCTCTCCTCCTATAAGGAGTGACCGATTCTTTATTGACCACTCACAACCTTCATGCACACTTTATCATACCCAGAATATTCTACACACATCTCAAAGTAGTATGCTAGAGAATAAACCAAAGTAAGGATCCATATACACAAGGTCTCATGATGATCTCAGGTCAAAGGATCACATGCACCACTCCCACTAAAGAACCATCTGTCGGTATACTATAAGGCTCCATCAGATGTTCTTCTTGCGAGTCAGTTCAGTGAACTCATTCTCTAATAAGCACCTACATCCTTATATTAGTATCCCCATACAAGTGATTGTGAGATCAACCACTCTTTCCATCGAGCATATATAGGATGTACCAATCTTATCGGTATCATCGATCTCTGACTCGATGATCCAATGACTGAAAATATTTTAGATTAGAGCTATCAAAATTTTAGATCTCACTGACATGATCTCATCATGATCCTAAAATCATTATCCTAATCTATGGGGTTTATCATAATCATAAAAATATAATGCAGTAAATGATAAAATACAATACCTCATAAATAAAATAACTAATATCATGCAAATGAGTAGGAAGAAAAAATTGAAAAGTCCCTTCGCATCACCCATGCGATTGGCTTGTAGGGCATTATTCTTTCAATCTCCCACTTGCACTAAACCCAATCACCTCTACACTTGATGCCTATGCAATCAGGATGGCGAACACATTGCTATTGTGTTAAGGCTTAGTGAACTGGTCCATTATACTATTCTTAGTATTAACTCATCAAATCATGAATGAGGTGAAAGTGCTTAGGATGTGCATGGGTTCCTGGTGAGACCACACCCAACTCAATGATGAATGCTTTCATCTGGCGACTTTCCTTAGCAATCTTCACTAATAGCAATTAACTGAGTCAAACACAGTTTGCTATTCGAAACTCTTCCAAATCACTGCTTCTCTAGTACTTCTCAAGTATTTTGAGAATGCTTTTCACAATTTTCATAAGATTCTATCATGGATCTATTTGAAATTAATGATTATGCACAAAGCATAAACCACATCAGGCTAGGTACATTGAATATTTGGGTAAGTAAACACTTTTACACCTATTCATGTTGAACCTCTTCAACATAAAAATCTATGTACCTAGACTGGGACAAGCCTAACATCCACTTAGATCCATCACTATAGATACCAAGTAAATTGGATGCTATCCAAATCTATTCCATGAAAATTTTTGTGATAAGCATGTCATTGACCGAGTACAATATCGAGACTATCTTTCAATATATTGTATGTCATTTACACACATAATCAAAAGTTAGTGGAGTCTTACCGATCTTCTTGCACACACACATGGTTCATCTATATTTGATAAAGTCCAACATTTTGACTATCTCATCAAAAATGAAAGTACCATCTCCTCAATGCTTGCTTTAATCCATAAATATATTTGCCTTCCACTAGAGACAAACTCTCTAGATGGTGTGTGGCAATAGCAAAAATCTGAATTGACATTCCTGTCAGCAACCTGTTGGGTCATACCTATAGGTGCTTCAACTATAGTCCATACTTAGTTGATGTACAGAGAGTTTATTTTGGATATCTGGATTTCAAGCCAACTATCAGAGTCTCTACTCATGATGATTTTCAAATAGATCAAGAAAACATCAGTCTCAATGATGTATGGTGTACAGTCATTCATAATGACAAACCCCTATTTTGAGTGGTACACTATACTCTCAGATTGGCCTTCGATGAGGAGGTATGTGTCATAGTTGTGCCTCATCAATGTGAACATCTGATCGAGGATCAACTTGTGGATACTCCATAGGTTATATTGGGATAGTTCATAGGCCTTGAACTTCTCAAGTTCAATTATCCTCCCACTAACCCTTTCTTAGAAAAAATTTTCTTTCAAAAAGTGGCATACCTACTGACAAAATATCTTTTGTCTAGTAGAATGGTAGAAATAGTATCACATACTACTCTTTTAGAATAACCTATAAACTTATACAAAATCTGATCTAGCAAAAAACTTATGTACATCAACGCTTTTTCATATAAGTTGGGCAACCTGCATCTTTGCCTTTTTCATATCTCAGATGGAGTACTAGTAACAGATTTGATGGTATCTAATTCAAAACACAGTAATTCTAGGGTATATCCTCAAAATGAGATAATAAAGTCTGTGAAGCAAATTAAGGAACACACTATATCTCATATGAAGTGTTCATCTCTGGGTCGAGATATTATTAGCCTTCGAACATCCATATATTCAAGAACTAATACCTTGCTTGCCTTGAGATATGTGACCATCACATATTATTTTTATTCTCATCAATAAGAAGAACAACATCATTGAGTGACAGGAATATGAGACCATTATCATAAATCTATAGCCATAAAATTTTATCAGAAGGAAAGTAACTTTTACTCTATACATTAATTCAATACCATGTTATAATAACATAGAAATTGAAATAATATTTCTGATAAATTTAGGTATATAACAACGATCTTACTAATTTCTAAATCTTGCTAGAAGGTATAAAAATATGTAGGTTCCTACAGCTTTTAGCATGAATAGACTATCCATTAGTGCCAAAAATATGTAGTCATCTCTCTTTAGCTTTATAGATCCAGCAACACTTTGTATAAGAGAAACCTATATGAGGTATCACATATCCAAAATTCTAAAGCTGAAACACTCAATGATAAATTAGTTTGTATCACATACAAACTATTAGCAGATGCAACCTTTGCATCCTGCTACTACTTCATATTTGCAAGATAACTCTTGCAATTTATCTCTAATACTCATCATTGCTGTAATAATAATAGATACTCATAGTGAAGACAATCTTCATCTTTCTTCTCTTGGGAGATACTAAAGAAGGAACTTGAGAGAGTTAGGAGGATCAAATCCTAAATTATCTCACCATCCATGATATTGACTTAATCACATGATTAAGTTAATCAGGATAAATTTGGCAGTCATACTGTCACCCCACTATATCACATATGTAGTTTTTCCTTCTTTATAGTATCATCTCTGATCCAATCGAAATCAGAAGAATAGGAGACTATCATCTATATAAGAATTATTCTCAGATTTCTTAACCATTCCACGAAGTTCGATCAATATAAAAATATCAAACATACCAGACAATAATAGTGAAGATGCAAAAAATATATAAGAACATAAATGGACTACTCATGATGATATGCACAATTTAGATGAGATTTTTATCTAAATGTGTCTCCCACTATTTTAACAAATTTCATAGCCCTCAAGTATGAAAAATGAAGAAACCTATCATCAGTTTCTTAGTGGGGTTGAGATCTCAATTTCTCATAAAAAATCTTGTGGATAGCACAATAAGCACCTATGAGTTCAAGGGTAGATAACTCTTCACCAATTGCATCTCATGCAACTCTCAACATAACTTTTACCTCTAAAATACTTATAATCTTGTGGATAGTACAACAAACTATAGCATTTTAGTTAAGTCATACCCTTCAATCCTATATAGTCATATCTGAATAATATTATCCTTGTGGATAGCACAACAAGATGGTATTACCAAAATATGCCATAAGCATCACTAAGTCAATATCATATCAATCTCTATAGCAAGTTTTATGGATAGCACAACAAACTCACTATAGTTTTTGACATACTCTATTGACTTAGTATGAGCTAAGTATCATTAGCTTCATTATGCACCAAGACAGTATCAAATCAGCCTCCATAATAAGCCTTGTGGATAGCACAATAAGTCTACTATGGTTCTTGGCATAATACTGGCTCAGCATGAAGGAAGGCATGGGTCGTGTTCTTAACACTTCGCCATTATGACTTAATATAATTTAAACGAGGGACTTTAGTCTCATGCACATCCAAAATATATACATTTTAATTCTAACTACCAGCATGTAAGAGCATATATAAGAAATTTAATGGTTATGGACTTCTGAAAATCATCCGAGCCATAGGATGATTTATGGGTTTAATCCTAGGTGCATCATAGATTGAACTATCTTAATCTTAATGCGCCTCTACTCTACAAATGACTGGTAGTCCAGTCTTCATCTCTATGAAGACTACCATGAATGCTTGATCTTATTTGAAATAGAAAGAATAATTTCTATCTATTCTCAAATAATCCCAATCAATGTTTAGAATATACAAGAAAAGATTCAGCTGATTATATAATATATCAGGGCACCCAGTCCCTATTGCAATCTTTGCAAATGCATATATATAATCAGCCAATAGGGAAGCATTCATGCATACATCCATCACATGGATGCACCATAGTCCATAACCACTCAACATATATTTTATAATAATTATAAAACATAGTAACTAACTTCTCATGTTATCATAATTGTGATATCATTTATAAATATGTCATTGGAGATGTTTAAATATTCAGGCATAAGGCCGATCTAGAATTTTTGATTTGAGTTCAACATTTGACCCAAATTTAATTTAAGTCAATCATTTGTCATCATTTTGAGTTATGTTGACCAATTCATAGGTTAATCCTAATTCAATTAGGTTAGCATAGATTCGGTCAACCATGACTCAAATCCTAATCAAATTAGATAAATGACAATTTGATTAACCTAAGCCAAACATGTTTCTAATCAAATTAGAATTATGAATTTGATTTAATCTATAATCATTAATTGTAAATACTTTAGATTAATGAATTATAGTTAATCGAATCCATAGATAAAAATCCTAATCCATGTCTGATGCATCCTTTCCATGATCAAAATTTTTTGGCTCTACACATATCTTGGACAACAACCAAGATCGAAGACCCACAATGGTGAGTGCCCAATAATATGATGGTCTGTCCTTGGATCTTAGGTGAATGCATCAAAAGCAAAAATCTTAAGTCTTGGCAATGTACATCTATATGTAGCATTCCAAGTCAAAAGACTATAGAATTTTTATATCCAAGTTTTGATCATGGATTGATAATATTTTATCATTAACAAAAGATGCATCAAAAATATCAACTAAACATCAATCAAAAAATTTGATTTTGATATAGTTTGAACTGGATCTAATCCATATCACAATAATAACATGAAATTAAATTGAATCAACAAGGATAACTCTGATATCACTATTGAGTTTTGGTAACATAGTGGAATATAATTTAAAAAAATTATATTCATTCAATAATTGAAAATAAAGTTTAACAATTAAAATAGACTACCAGAATACAAAAGCCCTAGGAACACCTTGATGATTACAATCAAACCACAAAAGCATGTATAACAAGAGAAGATCAGAAGCCATATACCAATATGAAGACTACAAACTGATAATCTTGAGATCTTTATAAGACTCCAAAGTAGAAGCCCTCCAATGGTGATCCACATGGGACTGATTAGAGTCCTTCCCAATTCGACATAGTGCTGCAGCTTTCTTCATAAGTTTGCTGCCGATCGTCCTTTGCAAGAACAGATTGCACCACCACTTGTATGCCTTCGAGACCTCTACTAGGACCACTCTAAGAATCAATTCTCAAATGATCTCACCACACAAATTAAATCAAATATTCAACACTTGAACAATCTAATTTTAAGACAAGCATCTCATGCTTTCCTTTTCTTCCTCTCTTCCTTTCTATTTTTCTCTCCATTTTTCTTGTCATTTTTTTTCAAACTTTTTCCCATCATTTTATTCTTATTCTATGTCTACTCTTAGCCAAAATTGACACATAGAACTAAGTGTAGCGCCCTCTATTTATAGAAAAGAAGGGGCAACACCATGGGATGCCAACTATTGGCATCCCTTATTCCTTACATGCTAACATTTATTTATTTATTATTTTGCATGAAAACCAATGGCTAAGGCATGGAATAAGAAGTGATTGACCAGTAAAAAGATTCTTCCTCTGTTAAGAAAAATTAAGATGCCACCATATGGCACGTGGGATTAAGAAAAGGATGAGAAACCAAGAGTCCATAACAATTAGGACTCTTCCATATTCAACACATACATGTGGCATCCCATTTATTTTGTGGCATTCAAATTCCTCCTAAAAGAAGGACTCCTCCTTTTCTACGCCCACAATCCCAAGAGCCATCCCATGACACAAGGAATAAAAGGGACGCATGAAATTAAGAAGAAAATTTAAGTTACTTTGTTAAGAAGGACTCTTCCTTCTTAACGCCAAAATTAAATGGGGCATTACAATTATTTGTGCATGGGATATTGGTGTGGAGGAGACTGATTCCACATGGAATTCTTTCATAAAAATCAGATAAACCATCTATTAATTAGATGATTCAAACCCAATCATGTTAGGTCAAGGCAACAAGTCAAGGATTAGCACAAATACCTTTGCACTGAATCAAATTGAAAATTTATGTTAATTCATGTGCTAGCAATTTAATTAACCTATTAATTATAATAAATCTAAATAAATTAGATTAAGATCAAATTTTATTATGTGTGATCCATTAGGTTCCAAATCTAGCTAGCAGTGAATTAAGACTCTCAATGTAATCATAATCTGATTGGATTAGATCAGCTCAAGAGTTTCAATCAACTAGGACTCTTTATAATTGATTCTTGAATTAAACTCTCTTAATTCTGACAAGTCTACAAGTCAAGATTGATGTCTAGCAACATGTCATGACTATTCAAAAGATTTAAAATTTGATAGAAATACTAAAATTATCCTTTCGTAGTGAGTTACCATGCAATTCAATCCTTCGATATCACACAACATCCCAAAAAGGTCATAGGCACAAAAATATGTCAAACATAAATATCTATCCATATGTATCTCGATCTGATGATGACGACTCGATTGATGAATCAGTATAAATTTTTCTACTGTTCTTCTCTGCTCTGGCCAGAGACTCTCAGAGTCATCATCCTATGAGATCACATAGGATGTTCTCTACTCCTACAAAGAGTGATCGATTTCTTGTTGACCACTCACAACCTTCATGCATACTTCACTATATCCAGAATATCTCACATACATCTCAAAATGATGTGCTAGAGATTAAACCAAAGTAAGGATCCATATACACAAAGTACCATGATGATCTCAGGTCAAAGGATCACATGCACCACTTCCACTAGAGAACCATTTGTCGACATGCTATAAGACTCCATCAGATGTTCTTCTTATGGGTCAGTTCAGTGAACTCATTCTCTATTGAGCACCTACATCCTTGTATTAGTGTCACCACACAAGTGATTGTGAGATCAACCACCCTCTCTATCGGACATACATAGGATGTACCAGTCTTACCGGCATCATCGATCTCCGACTCCATAATCTAACGACTAAAATATTTAGATTGGGTGATCAAGATTTTAAGTCTCACTAATATGATCTCATCATGGCCCTAAAATCATTATCCTAATCTATGAAATTTATCATAATCATAAAATATGATGCAGCAAATGATAAAACATAATATCTCATAAATAAATAATTAATGTCATACAAATGAGCAGAAAGAAAAATAAAAAGTTCTTTCATATCACCCATGCGATTGGCTTGTAGGGCACTATTCTTTCATGCGTGTGACACGAAATTCCATCGAACAAGAGAAGAAGAATTTTGGGTTGTGTGTGAGAAGAGTGGGGCTTCCTCATCTTGGTGTGAGAATAGATCTGGGGTTCTAGATCTAGGATGTGGGCACTTGAGAAGAGAGAAATAGTGTTCCCTAGATTTCTTCCTCCATCACCTCTTCCTCCTATCCTTCTTCTCCTGTTAAAGTGTCCGAGAGATCTGAAGAAGGAACCAGATCATCGGACCTCTGATTAGATCAGAAACCTCATATGGATACATGTAGAGGCCGGATGTCTGTGCGGCTAGAAAAATCTGATAAATCCACAATCATCTGCTATGGTGTAGATAGACCTGCACTCAACTATTGGGATCTAATCTCAATTTGATGGTAGATGTGATCTACAGCATAGATGTGATCTATGGTTTTTAGATTTCAGATTATGCATGCTTGTAGTATCATAAGACCTATGCTTAGGTACTTTTCAGATTAGATCTAATGCATGCTAGGTTAAAGCATTTAATCTAGATCCATTCTGCTGCATTAAGATTAAAATTTTTTAATTACATGTGTTGCTGCAGAAATCCGCCGGCGTCGGAGATGCTGGAGTCGAGGGTGCCGCGGTCGCCGCCGGGACCTGCAAAGGAAGTCTAAATCGGAGGTGGGGTTGCTCCGGCAAGACCCTCCGACGCTCAAGTCAGTTCTCTACTTTAACAAGAATGGAGTGCTCGAACGGAGATTTTAGCAGAGTTTTAGCTAGAGACTAGAGCTTAGAAAATAACGTATCTGGGTGCCCATTTATAGGCAGAGGGCGTAACCGACTTGATGGTGACGTTTGTAACCGCCTGGTAGTGGGACGTTCAGGAGTTTATTACGGAGGATAGTGGAGTAGGGACGTGGACATCATCGCGGCTTGCCGCGTGGGCCTGTTGTGAAGAGCGGAATGATGTCCGTTGTCGTGACTTGCCAAAGCATGATGGAGCTGCGTGGGATCTGCCGCAGGGAGTGGAGCGGCATTACGGCCGTTATGGCGTCCTGTCAGTGAGTTCGAACCCGTCGGTTGGAGCTCGGTAGGGGTGTCTGGAAGAGTGGCGTGATCCCCAGTCTGGGGGAAGCTCGAACGTTT